>PYUH01000017.1:415632-438180 GCA_016808085.1 Suaeda aralocaspica | reverse complement strand
GCCCCTTCTTTCCCTACTGTTTCCAACGTGCATAGACAGGTAGCAGAGTAAAATAAGTCCATTCCTCCTAGCCCGGTCACTAACACTCAACAATTTCATCAAAGGGGGAACTCCATATGAAATCAATTATTGTTTTTGAGTGCTCTATACAATTAGGTTATCAGGGCCAGCGAATTAGCCAAGGCAACAGCAGCTTCAGTGGCGGCAACTAGAATCATTATTCCCAAGTTGACCAACCAGTGAACCAACAATCCCAGTTTCCTTACAGGGAAAATCCTTGCTAAACATCCAATTGCTTTAATAGCAGGAATTTGAAAATCTGGGTTATCCTCTTCCTTAATCACCCTAAGAAGCTGATCCAAAACAGCCTTTGCAGGAGGAGAACTCGGCTTCCAAGCCGCTTTCCTAAGTTCCGATTATTCTCAGACACTTGCGCAACCTCCATTATCGTATCAAACAATTATACTGCAACAATCACCTCTCTCAGTTCAATAATCTTTGACAAGCAAAACAGCCCTTTAGGTTCAGCAATCTTCTGACTATTAAGCAAACTATCTTTACACAATCTCCATAACGCCAACGAACTCTTAACCTTAAGCTTTAGCTTAACCTCAGGTGACTCATTCTCCCTCTCCTTCTTATTAAATACCCCCCACCTCTCACATCAAATGAAGCATTCGAATGCACCTTATGATAACTAGTATATTATTCATAGTATGTCCATGATTAAGAACATGATTAGTATATTTCGGATGATTCTTGGCAGCTAATTCCTTCTGAACTATAGAATGAATACTGTCTTACTTCCACCACCATGAAAATTCTTATAATCCTCCATATCAACATCCAAAATCAAACACGAAATCAACGGTTTTTAACACATTCTCCTCCCAAATTCCTCCCTAGCAGCATGATCAAACTCCGCCACTTTCGCCACCAACTCCGCCAAAGCAACCTGCACACTCATACACGACTCACTAAACACTTGCACCATAATCGGAATTCCTCCCTCGGCCGCAACAATCCTAGTCCTCTCCCTATCATCCACCAACCAAATAACGCCATGAGAAGCCGCAACTTGCCCTTCCGCCGAAGCTCCACCATCCTTCAACAACCTCAACAACGGCGAAACCGCACCTTCCTCCACAATCACCTTCCTATACCTCTCATTATCACTCGCTAAAGAAGCAAGATAATTCGCGGAATCAATCCTATCTTTCAACTGACGATTCGGCTGCAACGACGCAATAGAAGACCACACCCAAGCAATAATTGGATCATTATTAACAATTGGAGGAATGAAAGATTAGCACCTCCTATCATCATTATAAATTGATAATAACCAAACAAAATCACCGTACTAGATTGCAAAAGGTTTGAAACCTTTTTAAAATCAGCAGCAGAAAAGTAATCGTTAAAAAAACATGACGAAAAGTCTGTATGCTTACACTTACGAACTAGGGTTAACGCCTTCTCTAGATTCTTCGCTACAATCTCCGGCAATCCGACGAATCGGACGGTCGTAAATCGAAGATGACGAAGGTAATGAAGTCAATCGTACGGCGGCGCGTAGCTTTGTGAGAGTTCATCGGAGAGTCGTGCAATTTCGGCACATTCGGCGCGTGAGGATTCGGCTTCGCCGGCGGATTTGATGACGCGATCAGTGAGGAGAATGGGGAGGGCGAGTTCATCTTGAAGTGTTTTCTCACGCTCTAAAGCTGCTGCAGTAGCAGTTGAAGAAGCCGCCATTTTTAAATTTTTTTTAGAGGTATTTTTTTCTTTTTTTTTTGGGTTTTGGTTGTTAGGAGAGAGAATAATGGCGTAGATTATGGAAGGTGTTTTTTTGGTTCTACAAAGAATGTTTTTGTGTTTCTGACTACTATTAATAATATACTAATTGAATACTATGTCGTGGATTCATGGTAAATACTTTCTACTCTAATTGTTAATAATCTACTGAAATTTTTTGTTGATTAGAGTGGAAAATAAAATGATGAAACACAATAAATAGTCGGTGTATATAAGATTGGTTTTCTTTGTCGTTTGTTATAAACTTGTGTCTCTGAAGTAATAATGGACTAATCGGTGGTGTGACGATAACTTTTTTATTTTGGGAGGATATTGATTTTATTTTGGCAATTTAGAATAGTGTTATGAAGCCTTTAAAATGCTAATGAATCTGTATTATTTGGAAATGTTAGTTGCAGAATGGATAAGTACGATGAGAGTTTAAATCTGTTGTCCCACATATATGTACCATTTGGGTGTCAATTAATTTCATTGGTTGCTGTCCCACATTGTATATACTATTTGTGTGTCAATTAATCTCATTAGTTGATTTTTTAAATAGAGGTCCATCACTTTTGAATTAAAAAACTACGATTAAATATTATAAAAAATTAACGTCTATTAATCATTTAGAATAGTGATTTATGAAGCCTTTAAAATGCTAATGAAATCTGTATTATTTGGAAATGTTAGTTGCAGAATGGATAAGTACGATGAGAGTTTAAATCTGTTGTCCCACATTATATGTACCATTTGTGTGTCAATTAATTTCATTGGTTGCTGTCCCACATTGTATATACTATTTGTGTGTCAATTAATCTCATTAGTTGATTTTAAAAATAAGAGTCCATCACTTTTGAATTAAAAAAACTACGATTAAATATTATAAAAAATAACGCTCTATAATCATTTAGCTGGTCAGTTTTTTTTTTCGTAATGTCTTTGTTTAAAATTTAAAAGAGATAACAGAAATTCACTTTGATAGTCTGTTGTCAATGTTGCATTCATAGTATGTGGAAATGGTTAATGTATGACAAAAGATAAGGATGGAATAATTTAAGTGAAAATTAAAAATCATTCAAGAATATAGAATGTTAGAAATTTCTAGTAAATTGGACGGCAGATTACTAAGAATATGGATGGTCCTTGACTCGAAGGTCTTTTAAATCCTAATAATATATGCTTAGATGAGA
The DNA here is from genome assembly GCA_016808085.1 of Suaeda aralocaspica. Taxonomy (NCBI): domain Eukaryota; kingdom Viridiplantae; phylum Streptophyta; class Magnoliopsida; order Caryophyllales; family Amaranthaceae; genus Suaeda; species Suaeda aralocaspica. Next base: position 435,199 of record PYUH01000017.1, on the reverse strand, counting down.
AGTATGCGACCTTTAAGTGGACTATTAGACAGATATGAAGATAATCTTATATATTTGGTCTATGCATGACTGCATGTACATACTACTTCTATATAATAATATATTTAATATGTGCATGATTGCAAAGTGCAATCCACTCTAGCCTCTCATATACTCAATACTCCGTATATCACATTTCCATATTGGAGGCTGCTAGTGAGCGCAGAGCGCCTCTATGCCTTTAACAGATTATTTAGGTCATTTTTAGCCTTTTAGGTCACAATTATTCTCTTCTAAATATTTAGTTTGATTTCATAAATGATTCATTCTCCGTTATATAATGTCTGAATTTTCTGAAAGGATGCCCCATGGGTTGGCGGTTGGCCTAATATATGATAATAGTTAACTAGTATTTTTGCAATTAAAAAAATGCAAAACAAAGCCGGTTGTTGACATAATTTTTGTCACGCTAAGTCGGTAGAGCAAGGTGTCAATTTTGGATGAAAACTATCGTGGATATAATTGATTTTTGAAGTTGTTGTATATATATGTTAGTGTCAAAATTTGTAAACAAAGTTGTACTAAGCTAAGTCTAATATATGAAAAGCCAAAAGTCTTTATTCTTTTTGTTATAAACTAACGATACCGATTTTGAAGCGTTAAACACATTTTAAGTACAAAGCTAAACATTTGAGCTTACTTGCTTATTGTGGTCAACAATACAAGATTAATAGCTTAATTATTCATTAATAAATAGTAACAATTGTTAGAGGACGCAACACCATTGCACCCGTAGATAACAATGCATTAACATGGCAGTAGGATACATATTTCCAAACTAAGGTGGTTTCTGCGCAATTTCGGATTTCCACAAAGGAATTTCTCTCATATTTCTCTTTCTTTTACTTTTCTTTTATAATAGCCACGTGTGTAACTTCTAGTGTATACTTACAAAATTACAAATATTCAATGCTACAAGTATATCATATTTGGCCCAGGTGATCCCCGATTCATGGTCACTGCATGTATACTGTATCATGGTTGATTTAGCCGAAAAAAATATATGATAGATTGTAAATGTTATCCGATCAATTTGTATTCTAAGAATGTCTTATGGGATAAGATCTCCACTATTTACTTTGTAATAATTTTCTTTAATTATTGTGTGTCTTAATGTAAATATTATTTATTGAGTGATCTCATCGAGACTGTCTTATATATTGTCCTAAGGGTTTTGAATATCATTTTCCTTGTTTAATTATTGAGTGATCTTACTAAGATCGTCCTATATAAATTTTTGTATTAATTAAGAGGTGTGGATCACGATTGAAGATATAAATTGGATTATATTGCAATTGAATTTCAAGGACATCTTGTTACATTATACCTTTCTTTCTATCTAAACTATCTACAACGATTTAGGGCCTGTTTACTTCAGCTGAAAACAGCTGAACTGAACTGAACTAATTGGAGCTGAACTGAATTAAACTGATTGGAGCTGAACTGAAAGTTTTTTATGAAGGATTAATGAATAACAAAATAAAAAAAAAAGAGTTGAACTGAACTGAACATAGCTTAACCGAACCGAACTGAAATGAACGGATTTTAAGCTGAAGTAAACAGGCCCTTAGTGAGGTGGTTATTCAAGATTAAGAGTGACCATCCTTGTTGTAAAGTAACAATAGTAAATTAAATGAGAATTCTATGCATCATATAATAAGTTACAAGTTCAGTCCTTCAATTTATCCATTTCTCTAAAACTATTTTGAATGAAGGCAAAATCGGTTACGAAGATGCATATGAAGTCGGCTATATTAGAGATGAAATATAGATAACAAGATATCAACTACCACTTATGAATATATATCGGATAATAATTTTTGACACATTGTAAGTGGGCTAATATAACTATGCGGACCATTATTAAACACGAAACATTAAACCATCCTAATGTTATCATCGATAATAATATCCATCATCTTATCAAGAAAAGTCGTATTATGTTTGTTTAGTTAACATAAGAATACATTAGAATTACTCCGTACTGTATTACTTTTACTCATGCAAAGTAGTAATTAAAATAAAGTATTATAAGACATGTTATTGATGAAAACATTAGAAATAAACCTAGGAGTTAAAGATTTCAAAAAAAAAAATAAATAAATAAAAAATAAAAAAATCAGAGAGTATGGAAGGAACTAACTAATTGGCTTTCATAATTTTTTCACATACAGAAAATTTCTTACTAGAAAGTCAATTGTTGATTTGTAGATGGAGAAACATGGATGAAAATCCAAACTTCAGCAATAAAATCAAAATCCCTAATTACAAGTTAAACCCATCCATAAAGAAATTGCCAAATGGCAGGCGTTGAAGAAAAGGGAAAAAAAGTCTATGCTTAAACGCTTGGTAATACGGAGTACGTGCTAAATTAAAATCATATAAATCTAGGTAAACTTTAATTTCACACAAGTGTTGACTTTCTATCTTCAACCTTTGACTTAGCATTGAGTTAACTACTCAATCACATTGTTGGATGCTTATGTGGAATATTGGCTGCAGGAGATATTGAAGAACAGCTGAACAAGCCATTGATGAACACATGAAGAATTTGAACATTCCACAATAGAGCATTTATAAGAGACATTTCAGGTTGCCCCAATGATACTTTATATAAAAATATATATACTCTATTACTCTGTATATATTTTGTATGTTCACTTTATAAAATGAAGCTCTAACATTATATCACTACAGAGTATATGAAAATGGAGATACTTAAAATAGCAATAAAAACCTAGGTTGCATGAAGTCGGAAACGGAGTCGAAAACGAATACGGATACAGGAACTGAAAACGGCTACTCTGAAAAATATTGTTAATGGATACGGTAAATTATAATATGAAGAATCTGAATCGTCCCCAATACGGAGACGAATCGGATTCGGGAACAGCAAACCATTAAAAGTACCCATACTACACATATAAAAACTACAATTGTTGAGTTGGTAAGACCCCCGTGATGTTCAATTGTTCAAATTTTATTACACCCTTAATTTTTTACTATTTGAGTAATTATTTATATGTATAATGTTAGAGAAATGTACACATGTCAACTACATGGGGGTGCCACATGCCGTAACAAAACAGCTTTGTTCATATATCCATTTCGGGTTTCCAATGTTTCTCATATAACTAGATAGAATACTAAAATCCAATCAAACTAACAATATACATATCACAGTAGCGTCTATTACAGATATACGAAGTATCAACTATCGGAAGGTAAAATAATCATCTCTAACATTAACAAACTATCAATTTAAGTAACAAACACTACAATAACATTCCCAAACCATAGGATTACATTAACTCGTCAGCAGGGAGATATTCACGACCCAACCATACAATAAAATCCACAATGAGGTGACGTTATTTCTAGGGAGCAAATACAGTTGACTAAAAACAAGTAGAACCTTAAAATAACATAAAATAGAAAAAGGTCGTCGTGTGCTTAAAGCTTGGCCATAAATCCTGGTTGACTTGACTTAGTCACACTCACACCATCGTCATCTTTGATATCACTTACTTTTACTTCTGAGTCACAAGAATTAGGTGGAACGTCTACTGCAGGAGAACTGTTGAAAAATCCATGAGGCTGCAACCATATTTTCAAGCATCAGACTTTCATTAAACCTTTTATATAGTGATTTTTTTTTGTTTTTTGAGGACAAACAATCAATGCAATTTTATTGATTAAAGGACACAGAGTACAACAGAGCATAATTTTTCATCTCGGGTATACAGCTGACGCTGGTATCTGATGCAGAGGAAAATGACAAGCAATACAGTTATTGACCACCATTAAATTGAATTATCTACAGTTAAGATTTCATTCTCGACTCTGTCATGCTTAATAACAGGATCAAAGCTATGCTTAAATCACAGGACATTTCCAATAGCTAAGTTACACCTTAAACTATTCATTACTTCATGCTGCGCAATAACCAAATCATCTGCATAAGAAGCCAGCTTGGGAAAATAATCAAATTTGCAATTCCTAACGTACACTATTGCACTTGTGAAGCTATTTGCCTTCATTCCGACCGGAATTTGAGTAAATAAAACAGTCAAACCAGATGAAGTTCTGGCCTAAAACATAAAAAAAAAGTTACAATCATAACGATACATTCCAAAAAATTTGTCACATGTCAGGCTAAAAATCAATGAGAAAAAAATAATAATAATAATAATAATAAAGCGGCGCTAAGACATTGCAAGCAAGTAGAAAGAAGCAATTTGGATTTAGAGAAAGCGGATTTTACCATAAGCATAAAACCAATATGCTCCACTGGCATTACAGGCCAATCTTCTGGGCGAGGGACATGGGTGAGTCCAAAAACATACCTGAAAAGACAGCAGTGCTGTCAGAAAAAACAAGTAGATGAAATGACAACTACAGCAAGAGAGTGTGAGTGACTGAAAGAGCTAGACAACTTTCAAAAGGTTACATGTTACATCACAACTAAAGCACACTAATTAATTGCACAAGCTCATCTAATCACAGATTTCATTCATTGAAATACCTTACATTGAATCTCGATCCCCAGGATATAAAGGTGAATAAAATACCTTACATTGAAGGAAGGGAAGCAAGTGTATCAACATTTTTGGGAGCTTGAGCATCAGCATGATCAAATGCATGACAGTGACCAAAAGTCAAACCTTAATTACTAGACCACGCCTACTTAAATTTGTTACTTTGTACTATTCTACAAATAGTTAGAAAACATGTTTTTATATAACAAAAGATTCCGTCCATATGGCTATGTTGTTTCAAAATAGTTACTTGGTATCCCTTTCAACCTCGTGTCCACCATTAGCTTCTTAATTACCTTCAACTCATAATATCTTGATTAGCTAAACATGTGCATAGCTCTTCATTGCATAATTGAAGATGAGTTCAATGAGTGTGATCCCAGTTTAATGGAAAACAGGAATACGCTGCAACAAATTTTATCCAGGAAGCCTATATTCTATAATAATGATGTGATCACTTAAAGAAGAAAAGAACTAACCAAAGCACTACATCATTTTCATGCAGAGGTCGATTCTTCTTGACCCATGTAGCCAATCCCTCACCAACTCTTGGATTCTGATTTGGAAATTCTCCTCCAGGAAACATTTCGTCAGGTGCATATGCTGTAATCCAAAGATTATGCTTCAAGAAAGCAGCCCTTCTTAGAAATTTAGCATCAGAACCAGCAAGGGGCAAACAATTAGAACCAGGAACCAGCTTGTATCCTGTTAGCTGTCCTGTCCTATTAACGGTCCTAGTATTTCTTACCTACAAGGGGACAAAAGACAATCAATTAATCGTGCAAAGAGCAACTTTTTATTAGTCAATTCCTTCGCTGCCTGATCTACTTAATTACTTATCAAGGAAAACATTAACTGTTGCAAGTGTCAAAAGGACTGATCAAAGCTAGTTTAACTAACCCTTCTGGCAGGCAACCATACTGCTAAGAAAACAAAAAAATAAAATAAAATAAAAATAAAAAAACCTATAAACCGCATCAGATCTCAGCATAAGAGCCTATTCAACCTGTATCCTTGAAAGCTGCATCCCACCCTCAGAAGGAGATATTGTGAAAGAAGAAGAAAAAAAAGTTCCACACAGATACCAAAACAGGGTCACATGTAACAGACAGCCATCTTTACTTCATTTGGTGGAAAGGGAGAAAGAGGATGTTGATAACGGTTCGTTATTGACTACTGAAATAATTTTAATATATGAAGTTTGGGATTGCTGCCATTTTTTTTTCTTGTCTTTCTATGTTTATTGCCAAAACAATGGTATCAATTCTCAATTCTTCATTAAGTAGATATTCGGTATCTCAATTCTCAAATAAACTAGGAAAATAGTACTTCATATTTAATTGGATTCGTGTCCAATTGTTGAGACTGGTGACAAACTAGGACGGAAAAATACACATGCAAACTACATATACTCCATGTTGAAACTAGAGTGACAAACTAAAAGGTCAATTTTCTCTAATTCTCATCTTAGAAGGAAGAAAATTGCTAACTTACAAATGTTAACAATTATAAACAGACAAAAAAAATAAAAATAAAAATAATAATAATAATAATAATAATAAATTAGAGCATTTCTTACAATCCAATGTCGAGCAGATAAAGGGTTGCAATCACGCATAGCTTCCAATTCTGATCTCAAAATGGTCTCCTCAGTATAAAAGGCATTATCATGAACATTATGATCACCACGATCTTCAACTTTGACATTCAATTCAACAACCTATGAGATAGGTAGCCATACGGTATTATTTTAAACACACTAATTTTAGAACGTCAAAGATATAACTATGCCAAGGAAAAAATAATTAGATAACATCAATGCAAGTGAGCAATGATAAGAAGATCATAAAACTTGTCTTGGATAGTATTACAAAGTTGCTTGCATATTAACGAAGGAAAACTCCAGCAAGATGATAAAGTATGGTTAAGTAATGGGAATATTCCATTAAGAAGAAGAGAAGTATACAGCAGAGCGTGTACAAAACCATCAGGAAGAAAAGGGCATAAAGATAGGCAAAAGAATAGGCCTACATAGAGTATGATGCATAATTTGTTCTTCAGAAAAATCCATAAACAAGGAAAGCCAATTCACAGTGCTCAGTGCTGAGATGACATCACTACCAAGACACAAGTCATACTGCACTCTACCAGAATAATGAATTAAAACAAGCATTATTTACACGCCGTTATATTGCATTAATTTATAACACGAGACAATCATCATTAACCATTTACCAGAATCTGTTATCTAAAATTGCAGCATATGATTACAGCATACCTGATTCAAAGCCTCTCCCGGTTTGCAATCAACAGCCATGTCCATTCGAGCAACAAAGAAGTGTTGGTGGACAGGTGCATACAATCCAGGAGCAACAATTGTGCCATATTTTCGAGATTCTCCCGGTGATAGTGCTCCTACACTGAGAATTCCGGTGAGTTTAACTTCAGCTTCTATTTTACCGTCCTATATACAAATAGTTCAAAATTAGGATACTAGTGAATAAAACAAGTAGCTGTCCACCAGAAAAGGATGGAGACTCACAAGGGAAAGGAAAATACCCCCTCAGTACCTAGAAAACACAACAACTCTATTTTTAGACTGTCCAAATTAATAGTCACTTTCTGGATTAAGAAAGCTAAATTCCTCCAAATGATCTCCTTAATGATACTGTTTAAGTAAGAATTTCAAGGAAAGACTACTCATGAAGATAATAAACAGATGTTGTGAAAGATTCTGACTCCAATCTTCAAAAATGCCCTCTTATCATAGTTTTTAATCCGGACAGATTATAGAAATCTAAATCTTTATGAATAAAATCTCTAACATTAACAAGTCTTGTAAGTGGTAGTTCAGAAGAAACAGTATTAGTTGGTTGCATATAATTGGTAGATCATAATTTTTTATTAGGTGAACAAACAAACAGTATAGAGTTGGTTGCATATAAGAATCAAATTCAGCTAATTACAATACAAAAGAAAATTTTCAGTTAGCTTAGTAGCACAAAAACCTAGCAGTAGAGCAGTCTTAAAAAACCTAGCTGATGAGACACAGTTGAGCAACAGTGAATATATCTACTTGCCTGATAAAAGTGCCAATAAAAACCGTACTCATAATTAGCAACTGTGCAAAAAAAAGAAACAGTGAGCCTTCTGGATCTCCTAACTTCTGCTAAACCAGTTCTCCAGTCTTGATGCTTCCATAAAATTCCATGATCTTCTTCATGCAGGCACACACAATTTTCGACTGTCTCTACCTCTCCAGTGAAAGTTGTGAAGTGTGCATCAAAGTATCTAATAAAACCTAAGCAATCACATCCCTGATAAAAAACACAATAGGAGATGAATAGGTTGCCACTATTTGTAGAATTAATAGGAGAAAAGTAGCTTGAAGGAAAATTATTAACCTTCTTAAGAGAATGAGCATTTTTCCCAAGGCCGTCTTCACCAGCATCAAACGCATTTTTTCTGTAATGTGGCTCATGTGGATCTCCATATGGGACCACCATCTCAACAAAACTTAATCTATGAGCAACAGACCTCCGACCCCGACTACCATCAACATATGCCACGGAATATAAAACCAAACCCTCCCTTGGGGTAAAACCTACACGAAAATTCCACTGCAAACCATCAAAATTTAAGAATATCATGAGTCATATTATGATCTACAGCAGTAAAAACATGAGAAATGCACTGACATTTACCTTCTGCCACTCAATGAAGTGACCATCGACACGAAAACTTGGGCCTTCTGGCTGAAGTATGCGAAGGGGCTTCACATCACTGCGATCATTTCCACCTCTTGTTTCACCAGATGTGTAGTTTCTCAATGGATCGGCAGGAGGGAGGGGAATAAATTTACGATCCTCAAACTCAAGAATTACCATATTTTGCATATCCACAAGAACATGGATTCCTTCAACAGGCTGTGCATAGCCATTCTCCATCGGACAGTCACTCTCTGTTCTACAAAATATAAGTGGCTTCGCAAGTCTCTTACTTGGTAAATCTGCTTCACTATGATATCCAACGCACCTATAATATAGTTTCAAACATAAGAATGGAGACTGAGACGAAATTAAGCTCAAATAAGATCTGTCAGGCTAATGATATGAAAATTCAACTGACCAGGGATCAACCATCACTAAATCCATATTGTCAACCCCTCTCTTTCTCATTGCTTCTATAAAAGGAGGATAATCTTTCACAACAGCTTCACATTCTGCGTACTCTACAGCATCCTAACATAGCAAAGAAGTAAACATAAAAGTCAATGTTTTTTTTACAGAAATAGAGTCCATCTAGGGACAAATGTTTGAAATTTGGCATGAACTCACAGTATACAATAACCAAAAAAATGTTATGAAGTTTAGGACTCAAAGAAAATGCAAAAGACTAAGGTCAAATATTATCTAAATACCAAAAGCATAGGATTGTATCTTTCAATCAAGTAAAACATTTGTAACGACAAAAAATGCAGTTTTGTGGATATCACATTACAACAGCATTGCATCAAATTTGGCAATGTTTTGTATAGTTCACCTTTACTGTCATAAACATTTGGTCTTTAGTTTTAACAGATGTTTAAGCATGTATAGCTCTCAAGGTATAGACTGATAAGTGGAGTGGCATAAAAGCAGAGCAGGGTAGAATCCCCATAAATTGAATCTTGGGACAGGTTTTGGCAGCCACCCCATGCAGTAATATACAAATACAGATGAATATAAACACTAAATACATGCAGATGTGAATTAAGCACTGACAGATACATCATGAAATGAACAATCAATTGGCTTCCGTAAGCTAATCAATGAATCACAGACATGGTACTAAGGAAAAATAAAATGGGCAGACGTATTGTATGATTAAAAGCTAAAGCAATCATGGTCCTGCACATTAGAGTTTGTAGAGAGAGAAGGCACTTGATTAACATAAATGAAAATATGAAAAGACCTCAAGAAGATCAAGTAAACAAATACCAGCTAACAACCTAGCCTTCATATAAATTAGCATAGTAGAAATTCAGATCATGAGCTACGCCAACAAATTTTCCAGAAGTTCATATTGATCTTCTTTTGTTGAGTAGCTCGTCACGTTTCAACCTAGAATAAAAAGAAAATAATGTAAGAGCTAATCAGACAGAGGTGTAGTAAAGGAGTTCGCAGCAAAAATACCATTGCAGGCTGGACATCTGGGATAACATGTGATGAGATAACTTTACCCCTATGATGACCACCTCTAGTTACTGCATGTACTTCCGATAGTTCTACAATCCATTCACTAGTCTCATTTGTTTTTTTGTTGTAAACAATGAGCCTAGCTTTCCTTGGAGGTAGCTTACTAGGAATTAAAGGTCCGCCTTTTGTTCTCGGAATTAACGAAGGGAGGAAAGGTGGGAAGAAATAAGCATCAGCTAACGCAACAATGTGTTTCCCTGGTTCAACCAAAGCCACTTCAATGAATCGCATACCATCCCTAACCTGAAAGCATAAAGAGGTCAGTAAAGATTACCAAAGAGGAAAAGTCTTCAGCTTCATGATAGACAGGACAAAATAAGGTTTAATCTATTCAACAACTAACCTCAGGTGTTGCACCGGCAGCCCGGACAGTTGCTACAGCAACTGATATTTCGGCTGCAGCAAGAGGATCCAAAGGATGGGTAGTACACGCTTTGGGCATGATAAGGATGCCTGTCATTGCATGAACCACAGTTTCAAGATCAATGAGATGAATGCAAACACGTGATGAAATGAAAATGCCCAAGGTAAACTTCAATACAACGGCTTCTAAGGAAGTGTAAGTAACAGAATTGTCAATATGCTAATTTCATCGTCATATCAGCAGCAAGTGTAAGTAATTCTAACAAAAACATATCAAATCATCATATATAATGTGTAGATTGTCACTGAGTAATGTGAGTGCATATCACGCAATAGAGATAAGAGGACACACCAACTACCATACGATAAATAACACCATCAAACGACCCCATAAATCCACAACCAAAAAGTCGTGGCGATAGTGGAGAATCCATCAATGAGGAGGTACTTCAAAAGGACAAGAAATTGAATTTTTAAAAAAAAAGATACCTCCAAAGTCCAAATTCACTCTTAAAATACCTCAGACAGCACAAATGAAAAGCAATTGTGACTCAATGTGACAAATTAACAATAAACAAATAAAAACACAATGCTTAAATTAGAATAGTCCACATCATCAATCAACAACACAAAGACTAATTGCACTTTGGTAATAGTAGTGGCTGAAAAAATAACACTTTACTTTAAAAAATTAAAGTATTTTCAACAACAGAATAATGAAAACTATTAACATAAACAAAATTACAATAAAAATTCAAAAAATTGATACTGTTCTTCACTCAGTTAGTCAGTTGCATGAAATTGTTAATCCAATTAAAATCTGAGCAAAATGAAATTCGATTAAGAACATCATCAACAATCAACCAGTAACAAAATATTTCTTGAATTTTTCGTTCTACAATGGAAGAACAGAGGATTCTACATAATTTTTACAATTGAACAACTACGATTTACCAAGAACAAAAACATCGCATTAGCAAAATTAGGAATTAGGTTTTCGGCAAAAATTGCGATAAAACGTTTCGAACAATTCGAAGCACATAAAAAATTCAATTAATCAACAAAAGGATGATGATTATAAGAGAAAAAGAGGAATAAATCACCTTTGTTAGTTAATATAGAGTGATCAATGACATCAGCAAGAACTTTACCACCACGATCAATAGGAGAAACTATCAATGGCGACGTCTTTTCCGAAACTGCGGCCATTGTAAGGGATTCTGAAGCTCGAAATCTCTATCTCCACCGTACGATTTGGTTCTCCAACAATCAATTGACATACACACGATCTCAATTTTGTCTAGGGAACACTCTCTTTCTCTCTCTAAAGAAGAAGTTGTGTGTATTTAAATGTAGTTTGTTCTCAAGGATATGAGATGATGATGATGATGAAATGTGAATTTTTAATAGGCAAATTGTGGGGAAATGGAGGAAGAAGACGAAACACGAAAGTGAGTGCCACTAGTGTTTATTAGACACCTTAACACATCCTTTTGGACTCGGTTGTCTATCTGGCTCGGGCTTTTGTTTTCCGTTGGATCCTTATTTTCAATTCGTTACATTTTAGCGGACTATGAGTCGGCAATCTCGGCATGTATTAAATCGAGTTTAAATTTCTAAGTTGTACACCGGTTGTGTATTAAATTTTATTAAACACTTAAAATTGTTCGGATTTTAAAGTACATCACTCAGTCCAAATCAATATAAATTATGATCACATAGTCTCTCAAATGCAAGTTTATAATATATTATATTATATTATAATAGTTTAGAATTCAAACAAATAATACGCAGCAACATAATTTATCAGAAATTTAGAATATAGCATCAGTTAGCAGAGCATTATGGTCATTCAAGTAATATACTCCATCTATAGATAAAGAATAGATTGGTGTGGCCTAATCGTTTGAAGGATGTATGGTGTTCGGCAGGACCGAGGAAATATGAATCACCATGTCAACATTCATGCCGGTATATTTATTCAAATTCCCAACCCTAGATAGATCATTCAGTCATTCACCATTTCACCTATTTCACCATAGAAGTTCACTTGGGCTAACAACTCCATAAGTCCATAGTTCAAATCTCTTGGAAATTTCTAAATTGTTCAAATCACATCACCCATTTACGGCTGACCACCACAGCCCGAAAACATGCGCACTGGAACAGATATTTTAGCGACAAGTTGGCCATTATAAGCCCATCATCGATTCAGAGTTCAACGTAAAATAGTCACCTTCAGCAGATTTATCATTTCAAATTTTCAAATCCAACCCATTACAATAGCTACTGACAATCTGATATAGACTACAAATATGTACACTTTCATAAGCAAAACAGATAGTTCATCTAAAATTAAATAGATTTTGATTTGGTAATCGTAGCAATAATTGCTTTAATGTTTTTAAAGATAATGTCTCATGCCAATTTCATTTAGGTTAAAGTTTAATTAATTACTCAGTTAAAATACACGGTTCTTGGTCACTTCACCGAGTTTACCCTCTTCTAGTTCAAGAAAGCAAATACTTTCAAAGGCAAGCAGGGAATTTCAGCTAAGAAAGCCATAACAATATAAAACAATGCACTCAAGATTTCACTAGGGTTTGGGACAGCAAACAAAAGATAACAATGTTAAAAATCCATGTTATAACAACTAGAAAAATAAAACCCCAAGAAATAGTGAAGTACCAGTAAACAGCCTTCCAACTACAATAACTATAGCCTATAGGCACAAAATTAAGAAAACAAACCCAGGAGTGATAAATCTCAACTCTTAAAATTGTCTTCCAAGTTCCGAAACACAGAAGATTGAATCTTAACCATATATGTCTAACAAAACTTGATCTAGTAACAAAAATTACTGAGAAACACCAAGCCATTTTGTGAAGGTCTCGAACTCTGTGTAGTCTGAATCTGAGATCATGGTCTTGTAGAAAGCACGTCCTGAAGCCTTGATGGCACAAAGCTCCTCCTGATAACAAATTAAACATTAATTAGCCAAGTGAGAGTACAGAGATTGCAACAAAAAACATAGTTCAAATCAGAATCCAAATAAACAGTTCAAATCCACAAACCATAATACATTCAGATATCATCATGAAATACACAGTAGCAGCCCACAATAACAGGACACATTTAAACCAATTAGCAAACACAGGGCACACAAAAGCAACAACACCCAAACTGGTATTACACAGAAATGAAGCAAATTAGGACTGGATTTTATTCATTGAAAAGGAAATTTTAATTGAAATTTATATCTAGCTCAAATAAAAATAAAAAGATGCACTATCGGTAACATTTATCATACTAGTTATTGAAAAGATTAACCTAACAAAACATTTTCTACATTCAATATTAACCACTAGCTGATTGGTAAAATTTTCTCTTTCCCAAGTATTGTTAAATCAATTATTATCATCATCTGAAGTGATCCTCAGAGTTAGAGTTCGAATTACGAGAAAATTATGACAGGGGTTGGTTTAAATGAGAATCTTAGAGACTAGCTGTTGTGTCCTTGTATCTTCTATATCATGCTAGTGTTGCGACAACCAACAAACACCATGGTAAATGAAATTTAGAAACTTATACGGTACCCTAGTACAAAATTACAAATATATGACTAAATATCTTAAGCTTATGGTACATCCAGCTGTTTAAAACATTATGAATCGTAAGACGAGTTAATTACAGAGAAAATTTTTCCCCAACAACCATATAAACAATTAATCAGCACCAAAGCACAATACCAAGCAGCACCAGAGAGAAAGAATTTCAAACAGGAAGAAAGAATTAATTTAGCAATTTAATGAGAGCACATCATTGTTATCATAATTGGTATTACAAAATCTAATTTCATCCACAGGAACGAGGCTTTAGTCGTGTTGCCGGAATTAAGTCACTCATCCAAGCAAGTGAGAACATTATGGTGATTCCAAAAATTGAGTTCAAATAACAAATTGATTGATTATATTTCAAAGATAAGCACCAGCTTCAGATTCAAATAATTCAAAATCCAGTTGAAAACGTAGAGTTTAAAGCCAAAAGTAAGAGTATCATACAACACAAGTATAACTCAGACAATGCAAACAATACCAATTGAAAACAACTAAATAATAGATAATCATTCTACATAACAATCAACATATAAAGCAGACAAGGTTATAAACACAAATTAGAAGAACATCAATATACAAATCAATCAACAATATACATATATATATATATATATATCAAAATCGAAACGATCATTAATAAAGAGAAGAAAAACTACCTTAGAAAGAACCTTCCTCTTCTTCTGAAGCTTATTCTCCTTAGCATCAGCCCTCTGTTTCTCAGCCAAAAGCGCCATTCGCTTCGCAGTCTTAGCATAAGGATTCAACTTAAGCATAACATTCAAATTCTTCAAAGGATTCTTCTTCATTGGAGCCCTAACATAATCCTTCTTAATTGGCCTAACAACAGACTGAATCTCATCAGAGTTAATAATCCTAGCAAGATCACCATTCAACATCTTTGCCCTCGGCAACACATACTTATTCTTCTTCTCCGAAATCTTATCGAACGAGCCATAAATCGAGTCAAGCTTCTCGAAAGCCGATTTAGTCCAGATCACGAACCTTCCAAGGTGACCACCAGGTGCAAGCTTCAGCAAGTTAAGCCTCTCCACGTGGCAAAGCTCAACACCAGGAATGTTCCTGAATGCCTTGACTAGCTTAGCACCTTCAGTTGAGTACACAATCAATGGTCCTTTACGAGAGATATACCTTCTGTTCCTCATTTTACCTTTTCCAGCACGAATTGCGATGCTATCTTTCGCCTTCTTAACGTCAGGAAAAGCGCCGATTTCTTTCAACACTTTAGTCGCAGCAGAAGTCTTCTCGATGCTCTCAACACTGTCGGAAACAACTAGAGGAAGCTCAGGAACGGTCTCGATCTTATGCCCACGCGCTTGTACAAGCGAAGGAATAGCAGACGCAGCAATCGCTGAAACGACGGCGTATCGCTTTTGGTTGACATTGATGCAACGGTGCCACCTACGCCAGATCCGTGTTGGAGCGAACATGCGACCACCACGACACATGTTTCCGAAGGCTCCTTGACCTGCACGGTGGGTCCCACCACCAGGAACACGGGGGATACGTGAGACGGCACGACCAGTTCCCCATGACTCAGCGGAGGTTTGGTGACCGGCTTTACGGGAAACGGCGTAAGGTTGACGAGAGTTTTTGGAGATGTTGGAGTGAACGTAGGTGACGACGTCAGGGCGAATGGGGGCTTTGCAGACGTCAGGAAGAGGGACGGTTGGGGTTGAGTCGGTGGACATGTCGGATTCCACCGTTTGGACCGTCACCAGTGGGCGGGCGGCGGAGGCTGTCGACGGCATTTTTTGGGGTGAAATGGGAGAAGAGCCAAAGAGGCGGAGGGAATGAAGAGTTGTTTGTTGTGTGGGAGATTTAGGGTTTTGGGGGAATGAAAAGGGAATTGAAAATGTGAAGGGGGTTTATATATGTGGGTGTTTGATTGAGTAGGGTTTCGCTTGTTTCGGTTTGTGGGCTTGGACTTGGGTTTGTTATTAGGCTTGGGTTTTTGAGTCTTTAAGTGTGACAAAGTTTGTCCAATTCCTAATTTTCACTTAGCTCGAATCCGAAACATGACCCTAATCTAAATTCCACTACGTTAGACATACATTCATAGTCTCATATACTGTGGGTCTGTTTAGTTTAGTTTAAAATCAGTTCAACTTTGTTCGGTTTAATTCAGTTTAGCTCTTCTTTTATTTTGCTAAGGATTAATCCTTCATAAAAAACTTTCAGTTCAGCTCAACTGTTTTCATTTGAAGTAAACAGGTCCTGAAGTCCTGAACCAATGAACCCTAATCCGAGTAACCTAATTAATATAAACTCAAATTAGGTTGGACAATTGGACTGATTCGGTTCGGTTCGAACTTGGAAAGTGTTAGTGTTCGGTTCGACTTGAGCATTGTAAATATTGGTGAACATATAGTGAGCTAAACTATTCAAAACTTTGTTTTAATTTTAAATTCATATATCTAATGAAAATATTGATTTGCTTTTAGTGTTATTTGCCATAGTAAATACTACAACATAAAATGTTAGCAAACTTATGATGTATATTTAGATTGGACACTTACTGACTTACATACCCTTTAGGCCTTAAATGCCAGTATACCACCAACCAAATGGGGCATAATCATAAGTGATATACGTAAATACATAGTAGTTTGTTCTAAGTATGAAATTAGCAAGTAGTTGTTATGCAACATACAAAAAAATTTATTACATCTGTTTCGTATTAGTTACAATAATTGAATATTTTATATTTCACAAGTAATATTCAATTGTTGCAATTAATAGGAAATAGAGGTAATATATCTATTCAATGTGTATTATTCTTTGTTATCAAATGCATTTGCATGGATTATATACATAGGAAACAAACACTGATGGTATGTAGTAGAAGTTTTCGTAAAGATTGGTAGATTGCTATCTCTACTATAAATTGTGGCTCATAGCTAGTAAATATATGAGAAAAAAAAAAAGTAATATTTTGCTAACAAATCTGGCTAGTGAACATTTTTTTTCATACAATAATGATATAAATTACTTCAGAAGTCGCTAAAACTTGACTGGAAAACAAGCACATTCCATGTGGTCTTCATTATATTTTTGTTGGTTTTTTACTTTGCTGTGCTTGTCTTTTGAGGCTGGGAAAGAAGACGGTAGATATATTTTTCCTGTATTATCAGCATACTTTTTTCCTGTATAAACAAGGGTAACTTTACAACAATCAGGTGCATTTTTTTGAATCGTTGCTCCTTTACTTGATCCTTTTATCAACCGCCTGTAAAATAATTAAATAACATTTATACATATACATGAGAAAAATTGCATCAATATTTCAATGTAACAACTTTAGTGCGTATAAAATGTATAGTTACGTTGAAGACAAAGACAACATGCGTGCATAAAGACCTAGCTACCTTGAGGAAGGTGGATGCTTGGTGCCCATGACAAGAGAAGCCATGTTAAGAACCGGAATAAGACCCGAGATTGACTTTGTTGTCTCGGTTGACTCGATAAGTATAGTATCTACATTAACCTGAAATGTTAAATATATTTAAGATATTTAAGTAACATATGAATAATATTTTTATTGCGGCTTTGTAATAGAAGAATACAGTTATTCTTTACACTTATAAGAGGTATATTAGTTTGATTTGGATATAAAGCAGAGGAATAGAAAATAATCTTATATTACACTAATTATATATGCGAAATAGACATATCATATGAATGACTCTAAACAAAAGATCTAAAAAGTCGTTCTCTATGTCTCTCTCCCTCCCTTTCCCTCTCACTTGTGATGCGCGCTATTTCAACATTCTTCATTTATATTTTACTAAAGTATACAAAATGCATCACATCTCGAACGTTATTTTCAATTAGGGGAGAGTATACAAAATGCATCACATCTCGAGCGTTATTTTCAACTAGGGGAGGGTGGAAGGTTTTTCTTCCTTATTAGTTGAGCAAAAAATAAATTGTGCTCTCAAATTAGAAAAGTTCACTTAGCTTGTTCCATCAAATGAAACCTTTACTAAGAAAATTCACCATTGAAATAACAATTTTTAGACAATTGTTACAATAATTGAAAACTATAGTAATGCTAATTGGTTGTGTAGTTAAATTGTAGAAGTGTAGGATAGAGATTGAAGTTGGGATTTTTTCATGTTAATTATTTCGTGAAGAAATCCAATGGAGCTTTTAAAAGCTAAGAAACGAAAGCAGAGTTATAGTGCTTGAAACTGATGCTTTGGTTCATGATAGAATATAGTGATGGTTCAAATTTCTATCGAGAACACAATTTTAAAAGTATAATTTGTATGCTATTAATCGACGTAATGATTGAAGAAATGATTGTTAATATATATGATCTGGTATAATGTTATATAAGTAGTGATGCTAGTAAGTTGGAATAATAGTGGACATGTTACCTAACAAATTATAGGCTACAACTTGAAAGTTTGAATCATCTTATTTTCATTTGTAGTTATTTTTTACAAAAAACTAAAATTAGTCAAGAAAATGGCATATTGACATGACATAACGCAACGTCAAATATGATATATGAAGATAAGGTACAAGTGACGTGTGGTGGATAACAATTATACCCTTAGCATTTTATGGACTAATTTATACGTAGTAGTATAGATTTCAATGTTATGTGTAATACATGCAAAATATACCTTGTTTTCAACACAAAGGCGAATGTACTTGTGCAAAAGATTCTTCCTCTTATTGTGCTCTTCTATTGCGTAAATCTTCGATTGTTCAGGACTCAATTGCCCAACCCACAATCTTCCAACTGAAACGACATCGTATCACCAACTAGTTAATCGCATGGTCACTTCTTTATTCAGCCAATTCAAGTAGCCAACTAAGGAGTAATAAGCATGATCATCCACTTCATTTTAACCTTTTCTTTCCACTCTATATGACAACAAGAAGTTATGAAATTTTCTTAGTTCATCAATATTCAGTACTAGTAAAATATTTACTTTACCTCAAAAAAAAAATAATCCAAAATACTTTATAGTCGTAAGTATAATTTCTCATTTAACAAGTAATACTCTCACTCTTTGGCCCTTTTCAAATTCATTTGTTATTATATGTTTGGAAGATTGAAATCGCATGCAAAAACTTACTCCCTTCGTCCTTTTTTACTTGATATATATATATATGGACCAAAAAACTCTCACATATTTTGATCAAATATAGCAAGTAAATAAAAACAGAGAGAGTATATAAAACTATCTTATTTGATAATTAATTACCCTTAATTTTAGTGAGACAAAAAAAATGCTACGTATATTCATTAAATTAATAGACCCAATAGTTATCGAAAATTTATAAATAGTTGATACTCTTACCGCAAAACAATCTTACATAAAACTCGTTAGAATTCGTATACCCAATTCACTCAGTCACTCAATCTCGCATACACGCACCCTCTCAAACAATACTATGTGTCTCGCGAATTTTAAAAATACTTTTATACTCCCTATTCTCATTTCCTTTGTTAAGTTTATTAAATTAAAACTAAGTTGATTTGTTAATTGTTACGTGCATGCGAATGACGTGATTGCCATCTAATAATCAAAATCTGAGATCAAATTGCAAAATCAAATGGTTTTTCACTATAATTACTATAAAAAAAAAAAAAAAAAAAAAAAAAAAAAAAAAAAACATCCTTAAAAAACTAGCACCAATAAAATAGTAAAAACTATGGAAAAAAATTCCAGGTGTAGAAATAGTAGAAAGAGGAGGAAAAACATGAATGAGTTAACACGATCACCAGGTACAACAT
>PYUH01000017.1:319566-415098 GCA_016808085.1 Suaeda aralocaspica | reverse complement strand
AAAAAAAAAAAAAAAAAAAAAAAAAAAAACACAATCCTTAAAAAACTAGCACCAATAAAATAGTAAAAACTATGGAAAAAAATTACCAGGTGTAGAAATAGTAGAAAGAGGAGGAAAAACATGAATGAGATTAACACGATCACCAGGTACAACAGCATTAGCAAGAACCCATTTTAGTACTACCAAGTCATCTTTACCTACTGCAACATAAACATCTCTATTATTTTCTCTTCTTTCGTTATTATTTACTTCTTTACATTCATCATCATCACCTACTTCTTCGATCTCGTCGATCTCAGGCACCACCTTACTAGTCTCCCTACTGCTATTACATGGAGGAACTTGATATTCTAGCGTATGAACACCATCATCGTATGCTTCTTTTTTATTCTCCATGTCGTCGAAAATGTGATTATAATATATAGACGACTAAAAATGATATAGAAGAATAATAACAATATTTGATCTTGCTATATAAGTGTATTAGTCAAGATTATATTCAATATAGAAGAATATATGATAAAAATGTGACTCAAGTTATTATAGGGAAGTTATATATAAGGTTTAGTTTAAATTACTAAGGATATGCATGAATATAATTGTTGGAGATGAAAAAAAATAGGAAAGATAGATGCAATAATGTTTGGAGTAGAGAAAAAACGTGGTAGAGGGAAGTTTGGAGAAAGTTTCATGTGTTAGAGTCCACACATACTACTATTGTTGTTTAGATATTGACATCTTAGTAAAGGTCATGCATTAGATAGATAGATAGATAGATATCAATTAGGATAAGCAACTCTACCGATATCCATGTGCTCTATCTATATAGAATATTTATAGTATAAAGTTTGGCACATATTATATATGCTTGTGAAATGAAATGAAATGAAAAATGGAAAAAATGGGGTACTAGATAGCTTATTACTAATTACTAGTCACTAGTTTGGGAAGTATCTAAATTTTTATGCATGTCCCATACTCACATTACCATGTTTAGAATGATATTACTAAAGTGAAGATAATTGTTTATCAAATTCAATGTATATATGTATTATTAACTTTGGATGACTATATGAAAATATGTATGTTTATACTATGTGTGTGTGATTATACATTGTACGGAGTACGTTTCTACACCACCCCCTTACGATAGCATATGACTTGATTTGTTCCGGATGTACGAAAGCTAAGAAATTGTTTAACATTTAAAAAAATTAAATACTATCTCTGTTACCTATTATTTGCAACGATTAGACATTTTTCCTCTTTATTTTATGTCAAATCGTTGCAAATAAAAAGAATAGTAGTCTTTTGTAACATCTACCTACTTTCAACAAATTTACTTTTTTGGGGGGGAGTGAATAAGGAGATACACAAAAGGACAATTTATTATGTAAAAATTTTAAGTCTTAGATCTATCTTGGATACTATTTTCTATCTAAAATTTTAACCACTCAATAATAATAATTGATAGAGTATATAAATTATTGCTAGATCTCAACTATCAGGTTAAGTTTTAGACTGAATTGATCCTCTAATATGGTATTCTGGTAGTAAAGATTAAGCTAAGGGCTTGTTTACTTCAACTTTAAATCCGTTCAGTTTAGTTTACCTCAGTTCAGTTCAGTTCAACTCTTGCTTTATTTTGTTATTCATTAATCCTTCATAAAAAACTTTCAGTTCACTTCAACTCGGCTCCAATCAGTTCAGTTCAACTTAGCTCAACTGTTTTCAGTTGAAGGAAACAGGCCCTAAAGAGGAATCGATTCCATAATAGGCAAGGGCGCTAATTTATAGTTTTGAAGTTGTGAATAGCCAATCTCCACAAATTATTATTCTTGCCTACTTACCTAGCTATCTATGTCCTAGCTACTAGCTAGGAGGAGTACCCCGGCTAAGTATAGCTAGCATCAACAAAAATGTAACCTTGTTAATTGCTACAATGCTAAGTGATTAAGTGATTATTATTTTGTCAATTTTTGTGATGTAACATTAATTTCAAAGGTACTTACATTGTTCCATGACTTTCATCTAATTAGGTGGTCCGCTCGATTTTCATTGCTGCCTATATGGAACAATCTAGTAAAAAAGAGGTTGTTTATGCTCATACTTTTTTTTCAACAATGGTGGGATATCATAAAATACAAAAGCATAATGTATACAGTCCACATATTGTGGTAGATAACTTGGTCCTTTAATAGTGGTGCACAGAAAGTGACTTGCATTATTAGCTAGCTACCTAGATAAGTATTAAGTAGTTATATCATCATATCTTCAATTCTTTAGGAGTTGAAGGGGATGTATCGTTTGAATAATTTAACCTAGCTAATTGCTTTTTGTCAAAATCATTGGTTTAGTGTAGTTCATGGATTTAAGCTTTAGAATTTGATTTTGTAAGATTAGATATTTGTATGCTTATGCCCTCCAAGTAATTCAATTATCGAGCTAATATTACGGGTTAAATATTTTAAAAAAAAATACTTCAATAAAAAGGTATTGTGGTTTGAATTTTCTATCATTGTATGTTTGTAGTTTGTGCTTAATATACGTAGTAGACAAATAGACATGTTCATGACTTAGTATTTTAAATATAGTCATATAGAGAGTGAGAGATCAAACAATTCAATTGGTTAAAGTCTCTCCTCAAGTTTTAGGAGATTTTAGAATTGATTTTCAACCCCACACTAGTCGCTCATTATTAGCCAAATATATATGAAGTAATAAATTTAGCCTTATAAGAAAATTTGGAAAAATGGGAATCTCTATACAAAATTTTGTATGGTGCATTACATTAGAATGAAACTTTAACATGATAAATTAAAAATGCTCAAAATGCATTATAAGAACTGGATAATTCCAGAGCAAATGCTCTTCCTTATTTAAATCTAAAATTAAATTTTACTTATGATATTGAAAAATTATAGTTTTACATCAATTATTAAATGTTCAAAGTTTTATTTTCATATTAATTAGCTTGTATTCATTAATTGATTCAGAATCAAACTATTACCGAGGTTACTTATGCAATTGTACAAGGAGGAATATCCTACTTAATTTGCTTGTAATTTCTTTTTTCTTTAATAGGAATACTTCTAAACCCAATTATTTTGTAAAACAAACACAAGGTATGAATTTCAGAACTTCTAAACCCATACATCATTTCACAATTATTTGAATCAAAGATCCAAATACCCAAGCCTATTCAAGATAATATTGAGGTGATCATGGGTCAGGCTGAGTTCTAGCTGGTCTAAATGCTTAAAATGAGTTCCGATCATGCCTAGATTCGGGCTTAACATCGATGCCCAAAACTCAAAATTCGTGCCGAAAATGCTTTTCTGATTTTTTTAGCCCCCCGGCCTAAAAAGTACTGTGTAGATTTAAGCTACCAAAGCCTACAAAAGAGGTAGGAAAAATCTGGCTGGCCCCAACTTCGGGCCGAAAATGTTGTGCACAAAAACCACAAAAATCGGGTTGGGATGGGTGGACTCGCAGGCCGGGCTCACCTTAGATAACCCAAGACCCAAATTCCCAAATGGAGTATCCATTTCCTCATTACCATGGTCCTATTTTTGAAAAAAAAAAAAATCTATCTTCACAAAAACTTCAAAATTGCAATTTTGTTCATCATTTCAATTTAACAATACTGATAAACCCTTCGAAAACCCCTTTTCCAAAGCTTCAGTCATGAACAGAGCTAAGTTACTTCGTTTTTCTTTGAGACTCGCTAACTCGCTTTCCTCAACTCAGCAACCAGGTTTCCATTTCCACAGATTGAATCAGGTGACTCAATTTTCTTCTTTCCTCTCTCAATTTCAACAAACATTTAGCCTAATTAGAAAACCCATTTTCTCCTATAATAATTCCCCCATTTCCCAGAAAAACTTAAACTCAAATTGTGATTCTTATGTTCAAATTATACTGTCCAATGATTGGTCGAATGAAATTGAGAATGAATTGGAAGAAATGAACCCTAAGATTACCCATGAATTTGTTGTTTATGTTTTGACAAAATTGAATGAAAACCCACAAAAATCCTTGGATTTCTTTAAGTGGGTATGTGATAAAAAAGGGTTTAATCCAAGTCATTTGCCTTATACTTTGTTACTTAGGACTTTAGCTTGTAAAGATTTTGTGAAGGAATTTTGGGTTATTGCTTTAGAAATGAAAGATAAAGGAATTTACTTTGATAAGCAATTTTGTGTAAAAATTAGTTTACTGTTAAAACATGACAAATTGGATGAAACATTGGAAGAATGGAAGAAATTTTACAAATCAATTAGTAGATTTGAGGATAGAGATGATGTTGCTAAGGATGTAGTTGAGGTGATATTGGGAGCTGATTGGAGTGAGGAAGTGGAGAGTAAGTTGAAGAAACTCGAATTCGAATTGTCGGATAATGTATTGTTTTGGATCATTTGGAGTCTTAAAGATCAACCATTGAAGGCTATGAAGTTTTTCGAGTGGGTTGCGGATTATAGGAAGCATGAGCATAATAGTGTAACGTATAGCGGGATTGCTAGGGTTTTAGCCCGGGGTGGATTGACAGATGAGTTTTGGGACTTATTGACGCGCATGAGAAGTGTAGGGGTTGAGATTGACTCGCTTGCTAAGGTGTTTAGGTTTCTCAAGCATGAAGATGCTGTTAGGCTATTTGAGTTTATGATGGATGGTCCATATAAACTGTCTGAGCAAGAGTGTGTTTCGCTTTTGAAGAGTCTTGCCCATGTCTCTGATCCAGATACTGATTTGGTTAATCGGGTTGTATACAAATATGTCGAAGCAGGAAACGGTCTCACTAAATCTATATACTACTGTATTCATAGGTCTTTGTGTAAAGTTGGGAAATTCGATGAAGCAAAGAAGATTGTGGAGGACATGACAAAGGTTGGCTACAAGCCTGATAATATTACATTTAGCCAAGAAATGTTTGGCCTTTGTAAAGTGAGGAGGTTTGAAGATGCATGTCAGCTGTTAGACAGAATGGAAACTCAGGGGTGTATTCCCGATATCAAGACTTGGACCATATTGATGCAAGGGTACTGTACGGCTGATCAAGTAGATCAGGCATTGTCATGCTTTGCAAGAATGCTGGAGAAAAATATTGAACCTGATGCTGATATGTTAGAAGTCTTGTTGAATGGTTTAATCTCTAATAATAAGTTACTTGTTGCTTATGATTTCCTGGTTGAGATGGTCAATAAGTATGGTCTAAAACCATGCCCGGGCATATATGAAAGTATGATTCACAAGCTATTGGAGGATAAAGAACTCGAAAAAGCATCTAGTCTTGTTCGTATGATGAAGGAGCAGGGTTATCCACCTTATGCCAAACCAATTTTTATTTATATCTCCAAATCTGGAAATGTAGAGGATGCTAAGAAGCTCTTAGAAGCATTATCAGTGGCGGAAAATTCTCCATCTGTAGCAGTTCATGTTAATGCTATTTCATATTTTTTTGAAGAGGGTAGATATACTGAGGCCAAGGATCTGCTTTATGCTAGCCCTCCTAAAGTGCGAAATCACAAGAAAATTAAAACCATGTTTGGTTCCGAGCAAGAGAGCAATGACAAATCACTAGCGAGTAATAGACTCAAAAAACCACTGTCAAGTGCATTTTTGTAAGTTTGCGCTATAAGACAAATTGTGAGGTGTAGGAACTAGGAAGCAAATTACACTTTTAAGTTTTAATAGTTGCTTATATGTTGTGTGTCATGTTCAATATGATTTACGGATTATATCAAGTTCAATTTGAGCTTTGGTTTACTGGTTTATCATTTTACGAACATGCTATAGAAAGTTGGGATCTGGGAACAAAGGCAACTGCATTCCAAAACAATAATTGATGTATCTCTATTGTTCATCATAAAAATGCTCCATAATTCACATTGTGCAGATGATGGATTACTGAACTATCAATCTGCTGGACCTAATGTGTACTAAGAAAGAGTTTGCTTCTTCGATTACAGTAGGACAAATCCAGTATGTATGCTTTCATGTTTGTACCAGATGCTGATAAATTAACTCAGTGAGCGAAATTTCTCATGATCTAGAGTTATTGTACTTCAACTTGATCACTTTTGTCTTTCCATATAGTGGAGTTTACTAATAAATCAAACAAGACTATGTTAAAATAAATTGATCATAGCGGTCTAAGGGAAGCTGTACTCCCATCTTATTTTTTTAAAATAAATTGATCATAGCGGTCTAAGGGAAGCTGTACTCCCATCTTATTTTTTTCTAGCACCATATATTGAAAATGAGGTTTCATCGACCGGTCGTAATTAAGGGACCTTTTTTGTGCGAATGAGTCACCTGGACAATGTAATTTGCAAAGGAGAGAGTTGTTACCGTTACAATTTGATGAAGAAAAGTGCATGCTAAAGTTCGCAGTGCATAACTGATCACTGACATGTTAACACTTCTTATCTGGACTGTAACAGTCAAATACTTGATCATTGGTCCAAAATCACGAGAAAAAGAAACAGATGAAATAGCTTAATTAGATACTTATAGAAAGCAAGGATTAGATGCAAATATCACATTTTTTGTAAATTAAAGAAGCTCCGTTTTAAATTAATGAGCAATTAATCAGCAATGGTATTTATTTCATCTGCTTACTAAATTATGATAGTGGGTGTCAAGTTTTGCTGATGGCTCCACTATCATCTAAAGCAGAGGAATAAGCACACGTATTTTTCTCTGTTTGTAATCTTATTTTGCTTTTTTTTTTCATTTTTCTATTTAAGATTATATGTTGTTTAACCTCCAACAAAAAATGGTCAAGAAATTGCTCTTTACTCTTCTAAGAACATTGATAATTCTATTATTTTCTATGTGGGTTTTTGTTTGGTTTCTCAAACCCACCAATTTCTGGAATAAGTCATGGAAAAAAGTGGAGGATAGTATGCAAACTACACTTTTCAAATATAATGGTATGAAATTTAGACGCTTTCTATATTTTTACGTTTGATTAACTTTGTAAGGTACAACCAAAGACTATTATTGAATGAGATACAACCACTGTGGCAAAAGAATAAGAATAGCCTCAGTTGTATCTCCATAAAACATTGAAAAATTGTCTTTTTACTAAAGGGTGTTGATTTCCGCACTCCAATTGTGATTTCCGCATTTTTCTTGAACTTTATGCAGTCTTCTGATATACTCCATCCGTATGATATACACGCAGGTACTAATTTTGTGATTTATGCATTTCCAATTATGTTACTAGCTATGGTTGGAATATTGTACATGTATATACAACCAAGGAGATTAATTGGAAGGTAGATACTTAAATTTCTGCTTGGCTGAAAAATTAGAGTAAAAAATTGTTATCTGAGCCTAAATTGGGTTTTAATTGCAGGGGTTTAAGAAGTTGTTTAACAAAACTTCATAATCCAGTCATAGTAAAAACTCCTTTAGGTATGTTATCAGGCATTGACGTTGCTTTCATGTCTTTATTTCTAACACTTTTAGTTTGGACATTCTATGTTAGAATTTCCAATGATTACAAGAAGTTAGTACCAGATAAACACCTGAAATTGAACATGTGAGTTTTTTCTTAGAAGCAAATAAGTAAGTTTATGAACTACACAAACTATCATACTATGTGATGGTCTTACATTATGTGATTGAAAAACTGAAGAAAGTGGTACTTGAATTTTCAGTTGGCAGCTTAAGTTCTTAAAGATGTCAACTAGGTTCGGACTGATGGCGGAAGTTTGCCTTGGTTTTCTCCTCTTCCCTGTCTTAAGAGGATTATCACTGTTTAGATTGATTGGTGTTCAATTTGAAGCTTCTGTGAGGTACCATATTTGGCTTGGTACCATGTTGGCATTCTTTGCTACATTGCATGGAGTAGGCACTTTATTCATATGGGGCGTCAAACACCGAGTACAAACTGAGGTATTCATCTTACTTTGGCACTAATTCATTTCGGGGTCATTTAAGTTTAGGTACATTATAATAAGTTAAACAACACGCACCTCCGAACTGTCTGTGGAAGTACTGGAATAGAAAGCTGATATAAACTACCAGTATGTCAATGCAAAATGAGATGGAGTTGCTGAAATTACTGTTAAATCTGATTTTTGGTTCATATGATCGATAATTCAAAGAGACTCAAATAATATAGGGTTCCAAGGAAATGTTAATTTTGTAACATGATTTTTCATTAATGATGCAAGTACAGATATGGAGTTGGCAGAAAGAAGGGCCGATATATTTGGCAGGGGTGATTGCATTTGTTACATTGTTGTTTATATGGGCCTCATCACTACCCTTGGTAAGGAGGAGGAAGTTTGAAGTATTCTTCTACATGCACCATTTGTATGTAGTCTTTCTTGTGTTCTTCTTGTTTCATGCTGGTGATCGGCACTTTTACATGGTGTTCGCTGGAGTTTTCCTCTTTGCATTAGACAAGTTGCTCCGGGTAATTCAATCAAATCCAAAGACCTGTATTCTTTCTGTGAGAATCTTTCCTTGCAAGGTCATTGAGCTAACCTTTCCAAAAGACCCAAGTAAGCGCCGATTATATAAGTCACTCTTAGACTTGATTCAAAATTACGAAAAAAATGACAAGTTAAAATTAGATTAATTATCTTTAACATCATGTATTTCTTAATTTGTGCAGGATTGAGTTACACACCAACTAGCATTATATTCATTAAGATTCCTATGATTTCAAAGTTTCATTGGCACCCATTCAGCATTACTTCAAGCTGCATTATGGACAATCAGACGTCAGTCATGATCAAATGTGCAGGATTCTGGATAAATTCTTTATACAACAAGATGTGCAAAGAGGTTGAGTTGTCAAACAGTCAACCAAAATGTATTCCCGTTGCAGTAGAAGGTCCATATGGACCACCATCATTTGATTATATCAGGTTTGTATGTAACATGCTTAGAACACTAGAAATATTCATGTATTTCAGTTAGTTAACTGGACTTAACTCTATGAATTTTCTCATGCAGATATGATCAGTTGTTGTTCATCGCGGGAGGAATAGGCATAACCCCAATATTAAGCATACTGCAAGAAATAGCATCTACCAAGGGTGACCTGAGAAACGGATTCTCCCAACATCTACACCTCATTTATGTCACAAAGAAGTCCCAAGACATTTCACTTCTAACTCCGATTTCACATCTGCTCTTAAATCGAACCTCCAAGCACTGTCATTTGAAGTTATCAGTCTTTGTGACCCAAGAAAAACAGGGTGGCTCAAGTCTAAGCGAACAACTAAGTTCATTTTCAATACCGTGGACTATTCTCTTTGACAAAAAGAACTCAAGATATGCTATAGGATCTGCTAATATGAATCCTCTTTGGCTTGCTGCCATCACAGTTCTTTCCTCCTTAATTTTCCTCTTATCACTTATTTTCTTCAACCAGTTTCTTTTCGCGCCTAAACAGAAATCACTTAAGACAAAAAGGTCCTCATCAGTAGTTGATATTTTCCTACTATGTTCATTTTTTATAGCTCTAGCATGTAGTGCTCTGGTTACAGTGACATTGAGATGGAAGAATTCAAAGACGGAATGTGAGCAAAAATCAACAACATTGAATAAAAAAGATGAAGTTGTAAAGCTAAGTGTAATGGAAGGAGCAAGTACAGCTACTCTCGAGGAGCATGAAATCCAGTATGGAACAAGGCCTAATTTCAAAAGTCTGCTGTCTAAAATGGAAAGTGAATTCAGAGAATTAAATGTGGGTGTCATGGTCTGTGGACCGGAGTTAATGAAGGAATCCGTAGCATACACTTGCCAGCAAAAATGTCATCCAGCAGTTGAGTTGGATTCGAAGCAGAAACAGCAGCCTTCCTTTGTTTTCCATTCCCTTAACTTCAGCCTTTAGTTGCAGGTAATGATCCAAGTAACAAAAAAGCATATAAGGATTGTTTAAGTTTATATGGAGTCTCTTAGTGATATTCCTAAGACTGTTGTTTAGTGCTGTATGCATAATATATATAGTACGCGCAGTCTTGATTATTTGAATACACAATCCCTACAAGGTGAAGTGTATCAAAATATAGTTCTTCAGTCAATTCGACAAATCGAAATTCAAGTACTTGTTAGAAGCTTATGTAGCAATTAAATTTCTAACCATTTCTGCATACATTGTTTGTGGCAACTTTACTGTCTGCATAAATTCTACATGAATTGAGCATTACAGAAATTGTTTGTGATCTCCCATTGAGAATTCATGAATTTCCTACACAAGTATCATAATATATGCATGATTAGGACATTGTGTGCTTTGGAAAATAACACATAAAATATCTTTAACCCATTTGCATGTTGGGCTACTAGCCACATATCAGCAGATATTTCCTTTGACAAGCATGATATGGCCTGCCTTGTTGAGCGTGCAAGTTGGCGAACAATTTACATGTACCCTATGACCTCCAACTTGTATGGTCAAGACGTGCCGAGCCAAATCCCAACAAAGCTGATGAAATCAATTCGAAGCTCGAATTCTGCTGGAATGTTGGAGTTGAATCTCAAGTAGTGTGAGCTTCAACTTAAGTTCAAATTCGAGTTCAAGTTCGGCTCGGTATATTAAATCTCTAGGCGAACTTCTATTCAAGTTGTATTACAATAGTATTTATACTTTGAGCCTTGCAACTTTTTTAAACAAGACATATTCAGTTGTTATTGTAATTTGTAGTAGCCTAGTAGTAGCATAAGCAAAGGCAAATACAAGCAGTCAAATAACTCAAATTCAGTTTAAACTAGCAAACACATAAGCTTTAATATATATATATATATTGGACAGTTTTTCTGAGTCAAATAAGGCAAAGATTATGGAATGGAAGGAGTATTTAATAATAAATGGCCAAAAGGCCGCCGAATAAACCAAAAAAGGGTGAGGAAGCTGCTGATTCAATCAACACCCATTGCGCCTGAGACAGTGACATGGTAATACAGTCATTGCATTGCCTCTACATAAGGTCACCATGCATGTGGATGTAGTGTTTGGTCCTCAACCTGCATATATTGTTGTTATTTGTTAGACACTGATATTGATTCACTTTTTTTTTTTCTTCTTAAATTACATAACAATATATAAAACACTAGTTTAGATGCTTGTGAAATGTGGATATATGCTTGTGGAAATTCACACCCTTTATATTGTCGACCGACCTCTGCAAGCCCATGCGGCCATGCTTAACAGATTTGATCAAATTATTCATGACAAAATAACTGCTATAATGAATATTTGTACAATATGCTACAAATGATCTGTTATAGTCCTATATTAAAGGCTATACAACCATGTGAATTATTAGTCAGTGAAGCTTGATAAAGCTATACAAAAATTTAGTAGTTATTTCAAACACCAATTACATAAGACTTAGGTTGTGGAGTATATTATAGCTTAATTCAGTTTTTAGACTGTCAAAAAAAAACGATGTACTTATTTCATACACAATTATATGTGTGGTATAAGAGAGTGGGGGATAGCTCAAGTGGTTAGAGTTTCTCTCCCGATTCTAAGAGATTTTGGGATCGATTCTTATCCTCGCCCATGTGGCTCTCTAAACACCAAAAAAAAAAAATATATGCGTGGTATAAAGATTAAATAATTTTCAAAAGCTAATAATATAAAGTTTAGGATTGTATTTTCAAATACTGCCAAATTAATATTCTTCTAAAGACTTGTACAAGTATCAAATAACTAGAGTAAAGAAGTTCTAAGTTCTAACAACAAACCACTGAAAACCATTAGCAATAGATATAATATAATTGAGAGCACTAGCTAGATTCATTGCTAGCTCACCTTCTTAATTTTAATTTGATGTGTTGTGGTTAATTTAATGTTAGTTTAATTTGATCTGTTCAACGTCTAATCTGTCTGTTTTAAACTATAAGCTCATGAGAACAAATAATATGCTAATTAAGCATCAAAAGTGCAAAAGTGTTCTTAATAATCGATCAAAAGAACTAATTAAAGAAGTATTTTTTATTGCACATTATTGTTCATGAATGGCGATTCCCCTATAATAAATTAGAAATGTGGTTAAGGATGAACTAAACTTATATAGAAAGTCACAACTCTTAGTCCTGCTAGCTAAATAATCTTTCCACATATCAATTGATTTAGGTCTAATTTGTCTAAAAGGGATCAACAATCACCCAACAAAAGCACCTCGTAAGATCTCATTTAATAATCCATGACGTTCGTACATAAATAAATAATCTATATACTTGTAATTTTGAATGAGATGGGCTACATTCGATTTAATTGATCTTAAAATTTTAACCAACTAATTAATGGACTACGATAATTCAATTTAGTGGTTACCTAACTAAATAAAAAGTGATGGCTCACTAAAACCACTATTGAGATTCATTGGCGATTTGTTAGTTTTAATAACATTATTATTAATCAATGGACCTCATATATAATTATTGATCACAACTCACAAGATTATAAATTTATAATGGAAGATCCTTGAATAATTACATACACTAGCACATGCAAATTTGTCAGATTATGTAAATGTAGATACGCAGTAGCTACCACCTGTCGGGCATTGGTGGTTTGTGTCAGCAGTTATCTTAACCCACTTCTTGTTCTTTGCACCTCTTCTTTCTATTAAGATGCCTTCCATTTCTTTATCCTATAACCTATATTCAGTATAAAAGAGAAAATTTTCCCAAAATATATTCTTTGTTATTTAATTTTCCCTTCTTCATACTACATATGAACATGATCATGCACATAAAATATGGACCGTCTGTTATTATAACGTAAGAATTTGTCTCCTTTTCTCCTACCCTACCTTCCCTCATTTTGTGGAGTTGAGATCATAATTCATGAGTGTTTTCCTAGAGACAATCTATTTCATAAATCAATGGGTGGACTTGGACGAATTAAAGGAGATCATTACTGGAATTTTCGGACTTTTTGTGTTTAAATTATATCGTAATAGTGTTATATTAAGTGTTATAATCAAACGATTATAAATGAATAGTTCAAAAGAGAATGGAGAGAATCCTAACATCATTTATTTTATAGAGTACAATTATTGGAGACAGATGAATTATATTACGTTTCTTATATTCTTTAATTAGATGACCATGAAACATGGTTGATTGAGACACATAATCGTGTAATAACTAGCATAACTAAGACATCATTCATATGATCAATGCTATTTTATATGCTAAATTTCTCTTATTCTTACAATTCATTTTATTAATGCTTAGATGTTGGATAGCGAATCAAATAATGTAGATATGTGTTTGGGTTTATCCTTTTGAGTCAATTTTTTATTGTGCTTTGTAGCTTAGCAATAATAGACTTCAAATGCGTACATTTTTTTTTTTATTGAAAATGCAGCGCTGAAATATGTACTAGACCAATGAACTTGAGTTAAGTCAACCACTAAAATGTTCAAATTAGGTGATCTTGCTTATCGATTACTCCGTAGAATATTTCATTTACCGTAATATAGTTAGTATATTCGTGAACTTACATTATCTCCATATAACATCTCTTATTGTACAATAAACTGTGTAGTAGTAATTAGAAAACTAATTACATCTACATTATTATGTATGTTTTAATAGAGTAACTATGTGAAGGACATGTTTGTAATTATAATATTATAGGTTGTAATACGTAATTCAATAGTCATATAAATATAATGTCAGGTCAATCTCTTATATCAGATGAGTTGCTCATTATCTTTACTTATTTGACTTTTATTAAGTAAACCGCTATAAATATATAAAATCTCTTAATTGATTTAATTTGATATGATTGCAATATTGATCATGAATTAGTACAACATAAGTTATAAATTTGTAACAAATAAATCAAAAGTACATACGTGGGGATTGTTGGTTACTCTTGGCCATGTTTCATGTATGATACACCTTTAAGCACCGTGATTTGTTAAGATTGGATAAGTCCTCTTTTTTGTTAAAGGTGTTAAAATATAGCTCTACAATACTCAAGAAGCATCTTTTGTCATTCTTTGAGGAACATTACACTATGCAATGTCTTTTTATGGATCAAGTATGTACGTTAATCAAACTAGATAACCCCATGAAGTTATGTTATATTATGCAACGTCGGACCAACCTATGAGAGGTCGCTATAACTAAGGTATTACACTCCATACTCCTTAGCCCTAGCATATTTGAACTAATTCATTTGATCAAGCTTCTTGCATTGTCATTGTGGGACTAGATATATGGACTCATGAGTCATGACTAAACGACAATGGATGAGGATTTTCATATAAATAAGAGGTGACATTTATTAATTAGATGACGAAAAATGACACGTAAGGTAATATAAGGGGTTAAGAATCAAATATTTCAAGGGTGTTCTAAAGAGTTCCCTAGATTAAAGTTTCTTATATTAGTTTGTTCAACCGTGCAAACTAATAATATAGAGATTGTTGTTTTGAGAACTTTGTTAGTGTTTCGTAAAGATAAGATATGAGTCTGTTATTGCACTCGTTAATTAAGTTATCTCTCAATCTTATTACTATAAAAATCAGATTCGAGATTGTTGTTGTTCACGTTGATCAAGTCATCTCTTAATTTTATTTATTTATGACAAGTAATTAATTGAATTAGTTAATTATCGTTGTTAACTTCTTATCATTGACGAATCACCTTTTTATAGTACTCCCTCTATTTATTTTTGTTTGATACATTTGGAATCTTGTCGCTATTTTAAGATAGTAGAATCTTTGAAATTACTTTCAATATACAAAACATAATCTACTCATGTGGAGTGTTGTTTGATTCGTTTCAATAAACACATTATTAATATCCAATTATTATAATCTTTATATTTATACAACAAAAGATATTTAAGGTTAAATAAGTGTATTGGCATATGTGCAAGTCAAAACGTATTAAACAAAAGTGAACGGGTATATATGATCAATATTTTGTAAATCCAAAGCCCTTAACAACATTTATCTCATAATAGAATTATAATTTCTAAATACATTGTTAACAATATATACCTCCACCACTAATTAACTAGTTAAAATAAAGTATTATTTTATACCTCACAAATTATTACGGAGTATTTTTGTTACATCTAATTGATGTCGGAGGTAGTACTATTTTTCTACTACTCCGTATCTCTAATGCAATCCCTAATAAGTAATGACCCCATGAGAAGCAACGCCACATCAAGCGGATCGTGTGTTTGTCATTTTTTTGTTATTTGCGTAGCAAATTTTATGCACTGCTTTATCTCCACTACAAGTTCTTATACGGAGTACTAAATGAGCATATGAGTGAATGCAATCTCAACCTTAATAAAGATTTTTTATTTTTTTTTCTTCTCCAAATAACCGCAATTTGATTTTCTATGGTAGTTGCATACTTGCAAATCTTTCATAAAATTTTGGGCGCAATCGAAATAATTCATTAGAGTTAAAAATCATGAAAAATAGTCATATTCCTTGCATTTGGGACATCTGGTAATAGTTGGACCATGCATTTGGCTTGGAGTGATTTCAACATCAATGTTGCTTAAATAATGAGGGACTATTTCCTCCCTTAGCTTAATTGATTAAACATCTAACTAATAAGGTGCATTTAGGCAAGATTTCAATTATGTGTCAATTTGCTTAGCTTATTGGAATACATACACCCACATAATTAAACAAATTGAATATAGGGCAACTAAGCCTCGTTGAATGTTGGAACCAAAAACTTTGTCTTAATAAACATTCCATTGTTATAATCTTCATATGGATTTATAGAAATTAATCGAACCAATTTATAACACTTATATATAAAATGGTGGTTAGAGGCACTGATTTAATGACGTTTTTTTTTTCCCAAATACTTATCTACAGTTTTTTACTTTGATTCTACACATTATCGACCATTGTATTGTACGGATTACTTAGTATCAATTAATCAAAGCATTAATCTCAAAAATTGGGGTCGGCATGAACAAAATTTATCGTTCCATATGGTCATCTACATAAATTTTCCTCCTCCATTCCCTGTACGGATTACTCAATATAACTTATGAAATTAATTTTAGAAATTACCACGTACATTGATACCACATAACGCGTTAATATATATACAATCAAAGTTGTGTGTATCTTAACTTTTGAATAACTAGTTAATTTTTGATGGTTTATGTGCTACCGATTTAGGTCAAGTTTGATTTCTAAGACTAAGAACAAACAAATTGCATAAAATCTAGATAAATTAGTTACTGAGTATTTATTAGATTCCAAGTGTTAATTGTAATTATGTCTAAAAATAGAAACTCAAAATCCTTAGAAATCTTTCGCAATAAGCTCAAAATTGTAAATAGGTGTACAAATATAGATTTTATGGTTAAAACTTAGAAGTATCTATTATCTTCTTTTTTTTTAAAAGAAAAAAAAAATCAGAATTTTACTCCAACTAATGATTACATAATTAACTCTAATTATGATAGCCAATGAAGCATATTTGTCGCATAGTTTATTCGACCCTAATAACCCAACAAATATCCAAAAAGCCCAATTCCAATACTCGGCCTTTTGGACCAACCAAAACAGGAATATTCGAATATTAACCCTCTTAAACCCACCTTTAAACTCCTTTCCTTTAGCTAACAAAACAAACAACTGTAAAATTACGCTTTTACCCATAAAATAAAATCTTTACGCGTGGGCCCCACTTTTCTCTCACACACATCTTTTGCTTTTGCATCTTCCCTTTTCCCCCCTATAAATTCACCC
Organism: Suaeda aralocaspica; assembly: GCA_016808085.1. Lineage (NCBI taxonomy): Eukaryota > Viridiplantae > Streptophyta > Magnoliopsida > Caryophyllales > Amaranthaceae > Suaeda > Suaeda aralocaspica. The sequence continues at coordinate 398,365 of PYUH01000017.1, read as the reverse complement.
CACCTCCTCAAGCCTCAGCGGTTTGAAGCAACAACTAAACTTCTAAACCACAACACTTTCTCTCTCTATCTATCATATTTCTTCTCCTTCATATTTGGAGCTTTTCATCATCTCTTCAACAATGGCGACTCAACAAAAAACTCTAACTCTCACTTCATCCTCCTCAAATTCAAATTCAATCAAATTTTTATACAGTTATGGCGGTAAAATCCTCCCTCGTCCTTCCGATTCTCGTCTTCGCTACATCGGCGGCCTCACTCGCGTCATCTCCGTTCCTCGATCTATCTCCTTTACTGGTAATTAATTATTTCCTTCCTTTTTTTTAACTCAAGATTCTCTTTATTTTCGTTGATATATTCGAAGATTCTAGAACAATTAATTAAGATTTTTTTTGTTTGAAATTGCAGAATTAATGGAGAAACTGGAGAATTTATGCGGATATTCAGTGACTCTACGCTGTCAATTACCAAACGAAGACTTAGACGTTCTCATTTCAATCAAATCAAACGACGATCTTCTCAACGTTATCGAAGAATACGATAACGCGTCATTGAATTCCGGTGGTAAAGAATTGAAGATTCGAGCTATTCTCTCTCCTAAATCATCCACGTCATCATCATCTTCATCACTTTCTGCTTCTCCTGCTTCATCTTCTTCTTCGCTCTCTTCTATGAGCGCTTCTGCTGACGTGTCACCTACAGACTCCGATCATCATCATCATCATCGGAGATTTGTTAATCAGAAACCTCCGATGATGGCTGCCAGTCGATTGTCGTCATCGCCGGTGAAAAGTGCTCAATACGGCGTCGTTCGACCTGTTCCTGATTATTACTACTACTACCCTTGCCATGTTCAAGCCAATTTCCGTCCTTCATATCTCCAATACTCTAATCGTTTGCATTAAATTTAATTAATATTTCACTTTAAAAAAAACAAACAATTTTTTGATAATAAAATAAAACGATCTTTTACTAATGGTTTCGTATACTCGTAAAATATGGCATTAATATCACAAATAAAAAAAAAAAAAAGACCTATAGTTTTTGATCAAGGTCTTTGTAATTAGTCTGTGTAAAATATTTAGTAAGTTTATTATTGTGTAAATATTCCTGAGAATCTGGAGTTGTTGAATTTTGATTGTTCAATTCCTATGGTTTTGTTTTCCGGCGATTCTCAGTATTTTGCTGCGTTTGTTTTGGCGTCTGGATTTTTTGACCCCAATTTTAGCCGTTAGGGTTCCGTTAACTCTATTTTTCCAACCTTTTCCGCTTAAAACGCAACATCTTTTCGACTTTTTTCTTTTTTTTAAAAAAAAAATTTCTTTTCCAGCTCATGCAAATTCGATTACTACTTTATTTCGGATCTATTATTTTTTTTTTCTTAGTTGTTTTAAACTTATTTTTATTTTTCCTGACCGTTAGTTTCTTCAACTTTTGGTTCATTAATTAAATTAATATATTTTTTGTCTGGTCTTACCAAGTTAGATTTGTTTATATAAGTTTTTTAAAAATTTGATTAATGATTTTTAAAAGTATTCAGTGTGATTTTTCAATTCACATTCATTTGAACCTGCTTATTAACTTCATTGTTTATTTGATTATTGTTTTGTTTTTTTTGTTTTTATTCACTAATTTGCAGGTCTTTGAAGAAGAATTCAAAGAAGACATCCTTAACAAAATGTTGGTGGGACTACACTTTAATTAAGCCGGAAATTTTAACAAATGTACTTAAATTATTTAAGTGGATCACTGTCGTTGATAATAATTTCATAAATTAATCAACAAATGGACAAAAAATTATGGTGAAATACTATTATAATAACTGAAAATAAAAAAAAAGTCATTAAAGAGAAAGCTGGCAAGTTGGATGGGCCTGGGCCTCTAGTGGACCTAGAACTTTGAAGATAAGGTTATCATCTAATGATGACAAAAGCAACATAGGGCCATTGACAAATTAATTTTGTTGATTGAGGGATGAATGACGACAGCTGGGGGCCTGAGGCTACTAGTGGACCCTACTTATAGTTTTATACTCTTTTGTTCTCGGTTATTCGGCCGTCGACATGCAGAAGTTTTAAGGAGGGGACATATCAATCAATCGATGAACCCATGTGGTATGGACATTTGATAATACCAGACTTGAAAATATATTGCATATCTACACTATGGGAGTATGGGGTATATAAGTGGATGATCCCACCCTATGTCACCACCCCACGTGGTAGTAAGGTTATTCAAAATAATCCGATTAGAGAAACTCGGATAATTTTTATAATTTTTTGTTTCGGATATTCGACACTTATCGGATCAGTTACGGATTACACTTTTCCATTGTCGGCTGTTCGAAATATTTTAAAAAAAACTTGAAAATTTAGGCTTCTTAGTTCGGAACACGCATATTTCGGATCTTGTTAGTTAGTTTGGATACTTGGATCGGATCGCATTTTAGCCGATTCGAAAATGTCGAACACCCCTACGTGGTAGATATAGGCAAGTGGTATTGCCTCTATTACCATTATGGGGTTGTACAATTGTACTTCGTATATGGTATATTGGTACTATCTAATCTTAAAACATAAATGGTGTAAATCACAAGTAATATTAACCAGAAAGCACTACATTAGAACTTAAAATCTAGGTTGTACAAAAACTAATATCAGTACGGGTATGGACACAAAAACGTATGTGGAAAAACGCCATTAAGAAACTAAGGATACAGGTACGTGAAAGAAAACAATAATAGGATATATAAATTTATACATAATTTCAATAGAATATAGAGGTAAAAATCAAATATGGTGATGATAGTACAGTTATTAAACATAACAATTATTAAAAACCTAAAAGGCATAAACAATTATAGCGAGACAAATAATTCAAAAGCTATGGGGTACTCAAGTGAGTCTAATCAATTGTGAGACTAATCAATTATGTCAATATTCAATATAGGTACATGTGTCGGTGTCATGTAGACGTCGGATACGGGGTAATTGGGTAAAGCAAATTAGAGATGTGTTCATGCAATCTAGCTTAGATTGCCTGAGCACGAATCGGATATCCGATTTGAAATTTGGGAAATTTAATATTTGTATCCGTACCCAAAATTTTCGGATATCCGTATTTGATATCCGATAATTTTCGGATCAGATACTCCGGATATCCATTTCCAATTTTTCTTTCACAAAAAAAAGCATAGATGATTACAGCATAAGAATACAATAATACAATATAAGTACCAATTGAAAAAAAAGAATATGTTAAATCTTTTCCATTAGCAATCGCACATAATAACTTAATTTTCGTAGAAGTACCCCGTAAAATTCTAGAATTTACTAGTTTAGTATACTCAAAAGTCGAAAGTTTTTAGGAATGACCTCTATTTTTGGTGGATTCAATACATAAAAGACGAATATGGTATCAACAATTTTCGGACATCCGGCTCGATATTGAAATTTCGGATGTTCGGATATCCAACAAGGCTAAAAGTGATATTTGAATAGGTATTTGGTATCCGTTTTTTCGGATCGAATATCATAAAAATCAGATCAAATACAGATCAGTTTTTCGGATTTTCAGAACTTCAGATATTTTTGCTCAGCTCTAGCTTAGAAGAATAAGAGTAACTAACTAACAAGATAACTACTAAAGAAGGGGGCCATGACTTTTGGTTTATTGTTGGAGGCAAGCATTAGATGCGCCCTTAAGTCCATCGTAATCTAAGAGAAATAGTAATTGACCTGATAAGTTGAATTAAATATATAATTTGTAGTACAGGCTAANGAAACTCGGATAATTTTTATAATTTTTTGTTTCGGATATTCGACACTTATCGGATCAGTTACGGATTACACTTTTCCATTGTCGGCTGTTCGAAATATTTTAAAAAAAACTTGAAAATTTAGGCTTCTTAGTTCGGAACACGCATATTTCGGATCTTGTTAGTTAGTTTGGATACTTGGATCGGATCGCATTTTAGCCGATTCGAAAATGTCGAACACCCCTACGTGGTAGATATAGGCAAGTGGTATTGCCTCTATTACCATTATGGGGTTGTACAATTGTACTTCGTATATGGTATATTGGTACTATCTAATCTTAAAACATAAATGGTGTAAATCACAAGTAATATTAACCAGAAAGCACTACATTAGAACTTAAAATCTAGGTTGTACAAAAACTAATATCAGTACGGGTATGGACACAAAAACGTATGTGGAAAAACGCCATTAAGAAACTAAGGATACAGGTACGTGAAAGAAAACAATAATAGGATATATAAATTTATACATAATTTCAATAGAATATAGAGGTAAAAATCAAATATGGTGATGATAGTACAGTTATTAAACATAACAATTATTAAAAACCTAAAAGGCATAAACAATTATAGCGAGACAAATAATTCAAAAGCTATGGGGTACTCAAGTGAGTCTAATCAATTGTGAGACTAATCAATTATGTCAATATTCAATATAGGTACATGTGTCGGTGTCATGTAGACGTCGGATACGGGGTAATTGGGTAAAGCAAATTAGAGATGTGTTCATGCAATCTAGCTTAGATTGCCTGAGCACGAATCGGATATCCGATTTGAAATTTGGGAAATTTAATATTTGTATCCGTACCCAAAATTTTCGGATATCCGTATTTGATATCCGATAATTTTCGGATCAGATACTCCGGATATCCATTTCCAATTTTTCTTTCACAAAAAAAAGCATAGATGATTACAGCATAAGAATACAATAATACAATATAAGTACCAATTGAAAAAAAAGAATATGTTAAATCTTTTCCATTAGCAATCGCACATAATAACTTAATTTTCGTAGAAGTACCCCGTAAAATTCTAGAATTTACTAGTTTAGTATACTCAAAAGTCGAAAGTTTTTAGGAATGACCTCTATTTTTGGTGGATTCAATACATAAAAGACGAATATGGTATCAACAATTTTCGGACATCCGGCTCGATATTGAAATTTCGGATGTTCGGATATCCAACAAGGCTAAAAGTGATATTTGAATAGGTATTTGGTATCCGTTTTTTCGGATCGAATATCATAAAAATCAGATCAAATACAGATCAGTTTTTCGGATTTTCAGAACTTCAGATATTTTTGCTCAGCTCTAGCTTAGAAGAATAAGAGTAACTAACTAACAAGATAACTACTAAAGAAGGGGGCCATGACTTTTGGTTTATTGTTGGAGGCAAGCATTAGATGCGCCCTTAAGTCCATCGTAATCTAAGAGAAATAGTAATTGACCTGATAAGTTGAATTAAATATATAATTTGTAGTACAGGCTAAGTTTTTTTTTAAACTAAATGAAAATAATATGTATCAGAATGACGTATGTGGAACAAAATGAGTCAAGATTTTCATGTATTAGTGTTGCAGGTAAACAATCAACATGGTTAAGACAAAGTGGGAATTTGAATAAGTAGAGTTGCTTGCGTATCAAATCAAATTAAGTTAAGAATAATAGGTCTTTTTGGAAAAACATAAAGAGAGAATATTTCTCAAGAATGTGATCGAATAGTCTACTTTACGTGGGTCGTGGGACTTTTAGTAAACTTTCGTTTTTAGATTCATGTCGGCTCCCGCGTATAAGGAAATCAAGAATTTTATTTTAAGGGTCAAGACTTAAGACTTTAAGAGTTGACAAATAGACTTGGTCACTTGAGGCCGGTTGAGGGCATGAGGCTTTAGATATAACAAGTTAACAACGAACAAAGTCTTAGCTTTAAATTAGTTTGGGTCAGCTATACATAAATTAATACGAGGAGTCGCAAAAGTTATCAACATAAATCCTCTTTTTCCAATCTTTCCTATTTGACACTAAATGTTCTTTAAACCCCAACACCCTCATATCTCCACTAACAACTCTCGTATAAGTTTGCTTTGGTCTTCGGGCCTGTTTACTTCAAGTCTTCAACTGCAAATAACCGAACTGAACTGATTGGAACTGAGTTGCGCTAGGCTGAAGTGAAAGTTTTTTATGAAGGATTAATGATTAATAAAATAAAAGAAGAGCTGAATTGAACTAAATTGATTTTAAACTGAAGTAAACATGCCTTTCCTCTGCCTCTCCTCCTTCTCTTGTTGTCACCTTTCCAAGTTTCCAACTTCCTTACCGGAGCGTTAATCGATCTCCATCTCATATCATCTTAGCTGATTTTCCCTCAATTTATCTTCAATAGAAACAACCCCCAACTTCCTTTTTGCTATTGATTCTAAGGCTTAAAAGATGTCCTCGACTTAAGTTATTACTAGTCTGCTACACCATAACCCTTATAGTCTAGTATGGCATATTGGCATGTAACTTGTATGCAAAGTGTTAATCTTGTACAGAACTAGTTTTCGGTCACCACACAATTAAACAAAGCAAATGTTACCAATTGGCATTTTGGGATGCATAATAACAGGCAACAAAAACACAATTAAGATACTGTATATAAATAAATTAAAAGCGAAACACAGACCATCCCAAATTTCCATCATATAAAACTATAATATACATCACTTATATGGTAAATTGGCAAGTGAAATAAATCTACAACTCTATAAGTACTCGAGTGTTCCATAACAAATCTATGACCTTTTGCCAAGCTGAAGTCAGGGCTCAGGAGAGTAGTACTTGGCATATGAAGATTACCATAGTAGATTAAATAATACAACAATAATTGATAGATAGCACTCATCTCTAATTCTTGGAAAAATAGCTAAGCAGTCTCCTGTTCGAATTCACCTTCCGATTCATCACCATTGTCGGCATCATCATCATCTTCTGCATCATTATCGATTTCTTCTTTATTGTTATCCACCTTTGTTCTTCCGATCACAACTGTGTTGCTATTCAATTTTTTAATTTCATTCAACTGCAAAAATAGTAGTTGTTGTCACCCTTTTTATCAGCTATAGAGTATTGCACGTATTCAAACCTACTTAGCTGCAGTAGTAGCAAGCAATACGGAGTTCCACAAATCATATGCAACTATGCAAGTATACAAGTATACAACATCCGTATACAACATCCAAAATTTCCTCTTTTTCTTTATCGTGAAATAAGTATAACTATTTGTACTGACTCTCCCATTCCATGTTTTGCGAGAGGCTTAATCTACATGAAATCCATGATAGCAATAAATATTTAAACGAAAGAGTCATTATATGTATGCAAACAAAATATTCACAATTCATTAGTCATGCATAGTGACATCAAGATAAAGAATGATGTGAAACATTAACAAGAAAGAGCACATTTGGACAAACCTGTCCATACCATCCCAGCTCGCAAGAAGATAAGCTCTTAAGTTGATCAAGAGTGACAAGCACTTTGCCAACAATTGATAGCACTTGTGCTTTCGAGCTCTCAAGAAATGTACTTATGTATTCTTTTCTACAAGGTGGGCCTAGGTTCAGGTCAAAAGCGAAATCTCTAGTACTCTAGTCTCTGTGCATGTTTACTCTGTTTCGATGGGATTGTAAATCAAAATTTTGAGTTATCAACTTCTCCAACCATGGAAGAGGTACACAGATTATCAATCATGTAATTGTGATATTTGTATGCTAAAATGCTTCCTACAACTTTGCACACACTAGTTCTAAAGAAACCTTGATAATTTTCTCAGGCCCTCTCTTATAAGCTAGTAAATAATCAACTTAAGGCAGCTCAACCATCTGCAACAACGAAATGTCTTAATCGATCAAGGATACCAGCAAATGAAGACTGTTACTATCATCCATCCCATATTTGATCCATCCACATATAGTCATATCTATTCGTTGTCACTCTTGAATCCTTTAAGTTTCCTAAGGCTAATAAAGTGCAGCACATACAAGCAAACGCCAAAGCACATCAAATTCTGATCATCAGTGAACGAGTGCCGGATTGCAAAATGTTAGTGCAAACAAATGAGACAAGTTTCTTAGTGAAAGCGGAAAGGGTCGATTACACTTTTGCATCAAAGCTTCCATCACTATAGCAGGGCTGTGTCGGTCATTAGCCACAATTAAACAACAGCTAACCTATATATCAAAGAGTCAAGAAGAGGCACATTGTCATGTAAGCTCAAATTACATCCCAATTCCGCTATATGATCTCTAAATACATAAGCAGCAAGTAATTTTTTCGGGTTTAAACTTCCACAAAAGATCAGTAAATTGTAGGATACTACTAAATTTCGGCTGATCGGCTTCGGCCATGACCTAACAAATCAACCGCAACGACGAAATATGCCAAATCAAAACTATTTTCAAATAACTGTTATAGCTATTAGCCTATTAACCACAAATTATTCACAATTTTTCAGGAAATCTTTCAATTTCTCCTAACAAAAACCCTAGTTTTGAGTGTTGAATAAAGGTTGCCAAACACTGATATTAACACTAACATTAACCACCCAATCATTAAAATTTTAAGAAATCAATATATTTATAAGCAATAACATACAACATAAGCTACACAATTGAAGTTTCAAAGCTAAGAACATGAAATAATTAGGGTTTTATGATAAATAAATAAATAAAGGGATGAGTGAAATTGGGCAAAATAATGATCAATTATAAGTAAGAACAATAAAATTAAGACAAAATTACTGCAATTGGTAGCAAATTGAAGAAGAAGAAAATTAAAAGAGGGGAAAAAAGAAAAAGAATGTACCTTGTCAAGGTACTCAGATTCTTCGAGGGCTAAAAGTTCGTCGTCGTTTTGGGCATTGGATAATTGGTGTTGAAGTAGAAGAGACGCCGGAATCATACGCTCCGACGACGGAAACTGTGTCATAAACGCCGGAAATTGCAGCATTTCCTCTTGCTTTTCTGATTTTTGTTGGTTGATGTTGGTTAAAGTCCTAAATTAGGTTCACTTTAGTATAATACCGCCGTTAATTTAGGATGATTAAAAAGTTTCCAAAACGATTCCTTCCCTATTTTCCAAAAAATAATTGTGAATATCTAGCTGTTGATTTATGAAATGCACGCAAATTGGGTAGGAACTTGATTATTCATTCCTTGTGTTGTTGATGATTTGTAAAGGATCTTGTTTGATTTATGTCAATATTGATTGGGTTTGTGGGTTACAATCAAGTTATAGGAATTTATTAAAATGGGTAATGTAGGATTGTAACTTAATAATTTATTAGCTCGATCCATAAAATACATTCCACTAAGTTCTCATAATTTTTTATCACCGGCAAAAACAACATACCTTTATATAGTGGTACACTGGTAGCCCACCGAACAACTAGGGTACTTGAATTTCTCAGAGTTGAAACAAGAAAATAAGTATTATTATTATTATTATTATATCCAAAATAGTTATGTGTACCTTATTTGTGTGACATTAACAAATACAAGATGGTGCACTATATGTCTATATCTTAAACAACGGTCTAAATCTACTCCCTCCGTGTCATTAAGCTCGTTTCACAACAATTCCAACTTTCCAACTATAGCAAATTATATGCAACATTTACTTTGGTGAATCACTTTAATATAAAAAAAAAACCATATCAAGCCAATAACATGGATCAACATGAGAAAGCCCAATTCTAATTCCATTTGGGCTTTATGGACTTGAAATTATTTTAAAAGCCCGGCCCAATGTTTCATCCCTAGTACATGTTTTTCTTTCCTATGTTAACTTCTTTGTTGCACTCAAAGTATTCCATCGAAGCAGCTTCTGTACTTCCTCTCTTTCATTGAAGGGGTTTATGTGCTTCCACGTTTTCATCGAAGCAGTTGTTGAGGTAATATGTAATTTTTTTTTTTTAATAATTGTTTGATATCCAATTAGTACTAATTAAGGTAGATTATTGAATTGTTGTTGTTGATAGTTTAATGAATCATGTATTAGAACTAGTTTTAGTAGTAATTTCACTATTTCAGCATTATTAATTTGGATGGTAATACTTATTTTGCGATGTTATATCATCAACTAATTGGAAAATCAAGGTTATAATCTTTTACTTTTTCCGCTATTGTGATACTTGTTATTTGGATTTTTAAAAAATTGAGAGCTGAATTAATTCAACTTCAGACTGAATTTCACCAATCCCCAATTTTTTTTTTTTTAAGATTATAAAATAATGAGAGGAGGAAGGAAGAATTTGAAGCGGGCGGTCGAAGACGATAGCTTTACTCTCCAACCAGGTCAAGCTTTAATGCAGGTTTTATCGCTTCGAGGCTCTAATCTTATTGAGGTGCTCCACACTTTACACCTATACCTTTTCATTGTCAATTTAAATGTTCTCTTTTTCATTCATTTAAGCTGTTGATTGTTATAATTTTATAGTATTATCCTTTTTTAATTTACCTACTTTTGAAACTATTAATACTTACCTGACTAGAAGTTTTTGGGTTTGAGAATCAAGTACACAAGTACTGGCTCTCACTTGATTCTTTCAAATTATTGTTGTTCTCGAGATGTGCAGTTTATCGATTGTGTCTTAAGACCTTTTTGTTGCCTCTTTGAAGTTAGCCTCATTGTTAACTTGTAATCACGTTTCACCTGCTTAAGAAATACGTAAATTCTTCGCTCATTTTCAGCATTTAGCTTAATGAGTATTAATAGGTTGTTCCTTCAAGCACTCCCTTTCCACATATTTGCTTGTACTTTGGAACTTATCTGATGAAGAAAGCAAGGTCGAGGGTTGTAACTTTCCTAACATGGATCAACAGGTTGGAGTGTTTTTCATTTTCTAGTTTGTAGAAAAAAGGTCATTGACCAATCCAGCATTGGGTATAGACTAAAATCATTAAATTAGAGGTCAGTGCGGGAGGAAGCCAAAGCTAACCAATGTACCCACCAGCTTACACCATCTTTACAAGCATCTTTCAATTTCATAGTATCTTGATTCTTATGGCGTTCATAGTGTGGAACATGTTGAACTCGCAAAGTTGCTAGATTTATGTTAACTAAGTAATTATTTTTATTTCCTTTCTATGGTTCTCAGGTTATGGATGCAAAAGGTGAGAAATCGCTAGCATTTTTTCCAGCTAAGTTTCAAAAGAGCATGTGGATAAAGAGAGGTTGGTTGTGTGAATATGAGAAGCTTTGATATTCTTTTTGCAGTTGCTTATTCTTTCATTTCCTAATTTTCCTTATAGTTATATTTTGACCATCACTCTTCCTATTCCCAGGGAGTTATGTTGTTGTTGATGATAGTGGTAAAGAGGAGGCTCTTGAGTCTGGTAGTAAGGTGGCTTGTATTGTATCACAGGTTCTGTTTCATGAACAAATTCGACGTCTACAAAAAACTTCTGAATGGTAAGTGTTCTTGGTTGATCTCTCAAAAGTCTTAGGTTTGTGTTGGACTTGAAGTTTCATGTGATTTTCATTCAGTCAGTCCAACAATTCCAATTTATTGATGAAGCATGATATGAAATTAAGCCCTTTTTGAAGTTTCTCTGTTTAATGGTTTATAGTTGAAGTTTCTATATCGATGAAGCTCCTGAAAGAGGACAAGATACAATGTGCCTAACGTCTACAATTTGTTAACTGTCAACCTTTATTAGATGATAAGTAGAGTTCTAGTTGTTCAAGTTGGCCAAGAACTCGAACTTCTAACTGGTTATTGGCTAAGAAGACTAACTTTGAATTAAGTTTTCCTATTGGACAATAATTCTAACTTTAAACAAGGTCTTCTTATCGAATTTTAGGCAGCATTAGGTGTCTTCCTCTTTGGAGTTTGGAAACATAATTACCTGTTCATGCGTCCTTTCCTTGAATTAATCTTATTGCATCTAATAATTTTCTGTTGGAAGAAACATCTCATTTGGTAAGTAACGCATAATTCCAATACTACATAGTTACATGGCTGTTTTCTGGGAATAAATCCATAGATTTGGTAACAACCTGCTTCAGCAAGTTACTTGTAGGTCTTGCTCAATTTTCTTGTTTCCTTGTGAGTAATGGGTTATGGGTCACTTCTTGCCATTATTTGCAAACGATAAGCTTTGCATATTAACTGAGGCGGAGCAAAAACTGAGTACACGGAGTGCCACTTTAGTACTTGAAAGGGGTCAAGCTATTATGTAGCAAGCTAATAACATTGAATAACAAATAGGTGCCCCAGCCAGCTAGCCTTAGCTCAGCCCAGTCGTTTCTTAGTGCAACCTTGATCCCCAGGGTATTTGAAAGGAAGTGTAGAGTGAGTGTTGTATCACTTAAATGGAGAATTGTCACTGTGGTTCTGAGATTTAGCATCTGTGTTCAACCCTTTCGAGATACTTAATAATGAGTGGTGATTTACTAATGCCTTTGGCTGGGGGTTTGTTTCTTTTTTTCAGGACCTGTTATTGTCCCCAATTCTCCTTTTCCATGGGAAAGAGTGTCTTGGCTGTGTTTTTGTTTTGATTATTGTGGTTAAATTAGAAGCTTATAATGGAAACAAAAAGCACCTTTAACTCATCATATCTTTTCTCAGCAACATCTGAAGAAGCGTTTTAATATATTGAAATAAAACTGCTACAGTTGACTTTGGCTTCCTTCTTTCTGTGTTTCTTGTTGACTTCTGCAATATGGCAAGGACATGATGTTTCATCCCTTCACTTGATATTTAATATCAAACTAGTTAGTTTTGTCTGTTGCTAACGTAGCATTAAAAGTATAGCTCCTCTATGGCAGTTGCCAAGGTCATGATCACTTTGCTAAAGTCAAGAGGCTCACAATTAAATTTTGTGTGAATTAATTGCTCTCACTAATTTAATCAAGGGGGTGAAGTGATCGAGTTACTTAAGGAAGATCCTTATGTAGCTTTCATATTTTAACTTACTCTATGCTGCTTTGACCATGAGATGGTTTTTTGGTCTTTGGTTGTTCTTCAGGCCAGAACTCTTCAAGTCACAAACCATCGATAACTCCACAAGGAATGTCCCAGAGCCTGTCTCTGAACAAGAAGTTGGAGATTTAGACTCAAGCGATGATGATGGACTTCCACCACTTGAAGCAAACACGAACAGGTGGATACCATTTGAATCAGGATCAGCCTCAAACTCCGATGAAAGTACAGACACCGAAAAACAGTGTTGAAACACGCAATATATGGTATTTCTTCAGTAGCTTTGAAATATTATACTGTGTGTTCTCTACTATCACTTGCACCGACAATTGTCCCTCTTCTTTTTGACACTCTGTGTATATAATATATTTTGTTTTAAGCAAATTTTGGATAGTGTTATCTTTGTAATATTATACTGTGTGAAGCAGAAGGAATTTCTGCCAATAATTATCCTAATGCTTTTAGGATATTGTTACAATCACATGTCTCTTCTGCTGGCTTCACTTGTAACTGGTTGTCTGATAGTAGGTTGTATGAACCAGCCACATTGCACCTGACTGAAATTGTGAAGTCTCTATGGAGTTCGGAGTAGCATCTAGGTACTAAGACTTTTTGTTTTTTGTGTTTGATGCAATTTGAATCAAACTTTATGTACTCGTACTTGTTTCCATGTTTATTTTTCTTCGATCAAGTGAAATTATGTTTATCGTTTTAAATTGATTTCCTGTTTAGTATTCTTCTGATTTTTTGTGGATATGAACTAATTTTCATTTTCCATGATTGAAACTAATTTTCGTCAATTATTTATTGAAAACGTTGATGTGACGGTGGAAAATGGTACCATTATCCTTGTTTGGTATTATTAAAAACCTTATCGGTTACCTGATAAGTTGAATCACATACTCCCGTAATAATTGTAACGCTATAATCAACAGTTTGTTGATATTTCCGTTGGCCCACCTCTAACTAATTACACGATGAGGCGAAGTTTCGCACTCGCTTTATTTTGGCGGGGAATGAAGCCAACAACAGCATAGTAGTATTAATATTCCTTACGTTATGATATTCCCTTCTGACAAATTAGTGGAATTATGATTTGTTTATTGAATATTTTTGCATCTAAACTACCAGTCAAAATTTGCCAACTCAAGTAAAGTGCACTCTTAATTTCATTAAAATTGTTTATACAAACTTTATTAAGTAATGTGTGAGAGAATCAAATTTGATTGAATTGCCAAATTTCCGTAAATAGTTAGAAGCATCATACATTGATGCCCTCTGTCTTTATTGCCACCCCTCTTCTCAAGGCAAAACCCAAGTAACGAGTAAATCCTTTTAGCAATAGTGCAATCCAATATTATGGAATCTTTAATCCTTTATTATGACTTTATGTCCAAATGTCCATCTCCAATATATGCTTAATTTCTTATGGATAACTTTTCTCATCATCACTTCTCCCTTCATTGCTTATATAGTTATATACATGCACTTGCTATATTAAATTACGTTGCTTTTCAAACTCATACGCCTCTGGTTTTTTTTTTTTTTTTTTAATAATTATACACACTTCTATTGTGATTTCATATGTACGGAAGTCTTTGTCTCATTAAAAAAATCTTAATAGTGTTTATATTCAACTCGTTCTTTAGCATTTACTTTTTATAAATATACAATTACAAGGGAAAGACAGATTCGAACGTAAGGCTTGTTTAGTTCAATTGAAAACAGCTGAATAAAGTTGAATTGAATTGAAAATTTTATTAAGGATTAATGATTAGCAAAATAAAAGAAGAGTTGAACTGAATTGAGTTGAGTTGAGCTGAGCTGAGCTGAACTAACAGGCCCGTATAATTGATTGTACATATACCTTAAAGACTTCAATTTTAACCACTAGACCATAACATTATTGGCAGATTTTGTCACATGATGCCTCTATTAAGATATTGACTCTCCATATATCATAATAAATTACACGTAATAAACTTTAAAATACTTTGATTCTTGTATTATATCGAAAAGACATAAAGCTATAATGTGCATATAATTGACATAAATAAGAAGAAATTTCTGATTAAGCCTCATTATACGCCTTGAATTTAGTAATTACTCAAATTTTAAAACACTAATTCAAGAACCACGACTCGAAATAATCTCATCTAAATAAAAAGTTAACTGGTGTGACTATCGAAAAACATAAACCTCGAGACAACATAAAACATAACGTAATAATTTGATAAATATGAGTAAAGAAGGCTGACATTTCCCTCCTCTTTCTCTCTCCTCCCTTCCCCTCGTGTCACTTTCCTTCATTCTCCACGTTTATTCATGGCGTCTCCTTCAAATCCTCTCTTTTCTTTTTCTTACAAATAACAAAACCCACTTCTCTTCTTTCTCTCTCTAAAACCCCATTTCCAAGAATAACCCCCCATTTCTCAAGAATTCAACATTAATATGAGATTGTATGTGTATGTATTAGAAGCGAAAGATTTGCCAGTAAATAATAACAGTAGTTATGTGAAGCTCCAAGTGGGAAAATTCAAGTCGAAAACCCGGAAACTTATCGGATCGAATCCAGTTTGGAATGAGGAGTTTGTATTTCGGGTACATGATTTGGATGAAGAACTTGATTTGTCAATATATCAACATGATGATGAGGATGATTCTTATTCTCGTTTTTTTAATGTTTCCGGGTTTTTAGTGGGCCGGGTTCGGATCCCTATTCGGAGAGTTGATGGTGAAGAGTTTGAGTGTTTGCCTCCTTCTTGGGTTTCCCTTGAAAATCCCAAAACCGAAAAACAGATGAACAAAATCTGTGGTTTGTGTTTTTTTTTTTTTCCTTTTTTCTATAATAATAAATTAATAATAATTTTACCTTAGTTTTATGTTAAATTATTGATTATATATTATATGATTGTATGCATATGAATTTTAATTGAGTATTATGCATGATATTGGGGATTGTAGCATGTAAGGAGGTTTATGATATTGATTGTGATCAATTATGTGCAATATATTGTTTCAATTTAGCAATGTAAATGAGGCTTATGATCAATCCGTGAGGCTTACGTCTGTTTTGATTTAGTTGTCGCGTTACTAGTTCACATCGCTTGGTAACAAGTAGTTTTGGACGGAGGGAGTATAATATGTGTTCAGTATCTGTGCAAAATCAGTTTGCGTCTTCTTGCTTCGTTACATTGTTACGACAATGATGTAAATGGAAACTTGGGTGTATTATGGTTCTATATTTCTACTAGTATATGCTATCTTATGCCCAACCGAATTTTTGATCAATCTAGTTTAATTAGATAATACATCGTCTGATTTGCTATTCTGTGAAAGTTTGATTAGTTGCTGATACCTTCCCAAACTTACTTTGCTTCTACATTTTAGGCTTAGCTTAATGGTGCATTCACTGNCTCATTAAAAAAATCTTAATAGTGTTTATATTCAACTCGTTCTTTAGCATTTACTTTTTATAAATATACAATTACAAGGGAAAGACAGATTCGAACGTAAGGCTTGTTTAGTTCAATTGAAAACAGCTGAATAAAGTTGAATTGAATTGAAAATTTTATTAAGGATTAATGATTAGCAAAATAAAAGAAGAGTTGAACTGAATTGAGTTGAGTTGAGCTGAGCTGAGCTGAACTAACAGGCCCGTATAATTGATTGTACATATACCTTAAAGACTTCAATTTTAACCACTAGACCATAACATTATTGGCAGATTTTGTCACATGATGCCTCTATTAAGATATTGACTCTCCATATATCATAATAAATTACACGTAATAAACTTTAAAATACTTTGATTCTTGTATTATATCGAAAAGACATAAAGCTATAATGTGCATATAATTGACATAAATAAGAAGAAATTTCTGATTAAGCCTCATTATACGCCTTGAATTTAGTAATTACTCAAATTTTAAAACACTAATTCAAGAACCACGACTCGAAATAATCTCATCTAAATAAAAAGTTAACTGGTGTGACTATCGAAAAACATAAACCTCGAGACAACATAAAACATAACGTAATAATTTGATAAATATGAGTAAAGAAGGCTGACATTTCCCTCCTCTTTCTCTCTCCTCCCTTCCCCTCGTGTCACTTTCCTTCATTCTCCACGTTTATTCATGGCGTCTCCTTCAAATCCTCTCTTTTCTTTTTCTTACAAATAACAAAACCCACTTCTCTTCTTTCTCTCTCTAAAACCCCATTTCCAAGAATAACCCCCCATTTCTCAAGAATTCAACATTAATATGAGATTGTATGTGTATGTATTAGAAGCGAAAGATTTGCCAGTAAATAATAACAGTAGTTATGTGAAGCTCCAAGTGGGAAAATTCAAGTCGAAAACCCGGAAACTTATCGGATCGAATCCAGTTTGGAATGAGGAGTTTGTATTTCGGGTACATGATTTGGATGAAGAACTTGATTTGTCAATATATCAACATGATGATGAGGATGATTCTTATTCTCGTTTTTTTAATGTTTCCGGGTTTTTAGTGGGCCGGGTTCGGATCCCTATTCGGAGAGTTGATGGTGAAGAGTTTGAGTGTTTGCCTCCTTCTTGGGTTTCCCTTGAAAATCCCAAAACCGAAAAACAGATGAACAAAATCTGTGGTTTGTGTTTTTTTTTTTTTCCTTTTTTCTATAATAATAAATTAATAATAATTTTACCTTAGTTTTATGTTAAATTATTGATTATATATTATATGATTGTATGCATATGAATTTTAATTGAGTATTATGCATGATATTGGGGATTGTAGCATGTAAGGAGGTTTATGATATTGATTGTGATCAATTATGTGCAATATATTGTTTCAATTTAGCAATGTAAATGAGGCTTATGATCAATCCGTGAGGCTTACGTCTGTTTTGATTTAGTTGTCGCGTTACTAGTTCACATCGCTTGGTAACAAGTAGTTTTGGACGGAGGGAGTATAATATGTGTTCAGTATCTGTGCAAAATCAGTTTGCGTCTTCTTGCTTCGTTACATTGTTACGACAATGATGTAAATGGAAACTTGGGTGTATTATGGTTCTATATTTCTACTAGTATATGCTATCTTATGCCCAACCGAATTTTTGATCAATCTAGTTTAATTAGATAATACATCGTCTGATTTGCTATTCTGTGAAAGTTTGATTAGTTGCTGATACCTTCCCAAACTTACTTTGCTTCTACATTTTAGGCTTAGCTTAATGGTGCATTCACTGAATTAGTTTCGGAAGTTACTCTGTATTTGATAGTCACGGAGTTGTTTTTCATTGTTCATATCTAATTTCTGAATGCCTAAGCCTCTTACTTTAGGAGCGTGTGTGTATTTTTCTGCATAACTCGGTTTCAAATACAGTGCTACTGCAGACCACTCAAAATGTTTTGTGTTTCTTGCAAAAGTACGATTTTGATGCTGATTGAAGTTTTTAGTGTATTAAAAAAAAGCCTTTGTTCTAAATCAAAGTTTTTTTGGGAGGTCTCTTGCATGAATTTTGATAATGTAGGCTAGAAGCTTAAGAGTGTCTTGCTCTAGTATTATGAATGAGCTATGATAAGCAGATGTAGAACTGCCAATAAGCTAATTTCCGAAAGAGGTTACACAAACCATGCATTATTTGTTATTGTAGCTCAGTAACTGTGTACCATTGCTATTGGACACCTTTTGTGAAGTAGTGCATTGAAAAGCTAATCTGATGAACCAAATAAGTAGATTGTCAATGATTATCTCACCCTAATGACTTATAACTTAACAGGGGAAATTTTGGGCTATTCCTGTGTGGTTGAATGACTTTTATTTTAAAAGAGGCCAAGAGGGCATCATCGGATTTATTTGTATTTTGCATTATTGCACTCCGGTCTGCAACGAAGTGTGCATACTGTTTATTTGAACTGGAATCTTTAGTGTCGAGAAGGTTTTAAAATTATGTCAAACAAGTTTAGTTAAGTGAGATGTAGTTGACCCCCTCTCTATGCATGTCTAGTTATTAATTATGGACTCACTCTCTATCCAGAATTCTATCTTCTGCCTCTAAATGAATTCATTCGACGCATGTAGGAAAAGTACTTTTGACTCTCACCCTGCATGGACGAGGTAATGAAACCAACGCAGATCAATCCTTGTCTGGACAACCAAGAGTCAGAATGTCTAATGATAATCAAGGGGATAGCCCTGACCATGTGTCTGAAAACAACTTATCTTCAACAGCTACTTCTGTAAGGATTCCACATGGCAAAAGGATGATGAAAGCCGTTGCTAAACGTGTGGATAAGCTTTTACACAAGCATGGAGAACCTCATAAAAGTGATGAATCTTCTGATAAAAGTGTTAGTCCTACAGAGTGTGAAGACCGTGTGTTTGAAGATTGTGTGCAGGAAGAATCACTCTCATCTAATAGCTTTGAAGAAGCTATAAATTTGATGCAACGTAGAGATGTGGAAATAGAACTTCCTGAAAACCTGCAAGGCGGAATTCTTCTTGATCATACGTATGTAATTAATTCCAAAGATCTCAATGCCTTACTTTTCGCTCCAGATTCACCGTTTAGGAAAGAACTTTCGGAGTTACAGGGAATAACTGATATGCACGAGACTCCTTGGACTTATAAATCAGGGGAGTCACCGAGTTTAACACGAGCTGTCACCTACACGCAGCCTCCAAGCAAGTTAGTTAAGGCTGTTAAAGCCACGGAGGATCAGACTTATGTCAAAGCTGATGGTGTTGAGTTTGCTGTTTTTGTAAGTATAGCAACACCAGATGTTCCATATGGAAATACATTCAAGATTGAACTGCTATACAAGATCATGCCTGGTCCAGAATTATCTTCGGGTGAAGAATCTTCTCATCTTCTGATCTCTTGGGGTATAAACTTTTCGCAAAGTACCTTTGTGAAAAGTATGATTGAGAATGGAGCAAAGCAAGGTTTGAAAGACAGCTATGATTTATTTAGTAAATTGCTGTCTCAGAAGTTAAAATTGTTGGATACTGAAGATTCATCTGAGAAGGACCATGTCTTGGAAGCTCTTCAGCGGGAACATCAATCTGATTGGGAGTTAGCTACTGAGTATTTTGGAAACCTGACTGTAGTTGCTGCCTTCTTTCTTACGTTGTATGTAGTAGCACATATTTTAATTTCTGAGCCTCACAACCATCAGGGACTTGAAATCTGTGGCCTTGATTTGCCTGACAGTTTTGGACAACTCATCACTTGTGGGATTTTAACTCTTTTATTAGAGCGTGTATATAACATGGTTTCACTCTTTGTACAAGCCAGAGTACATGTAGGTAATAATCCACTCTATTGTTATTTTAATATGGTAAGATGCAAGGTTCTGAAATTAATTCATACTCTTTGCAAATCTTAATTGTCAATTCGTCATATTCTATATGCTTGCAGGAAGTGATCACGGGATCAAATCTCAAGGTGATGGGTGGGTAGTTACTGTAGCTGTGGTTGAAGCTGTCAACTTACCATCATTGGATTCAACAGAATTTTCTGATCCTTTTGTGGTCTTCACCTGTAATGGAAAAACAAGGACAAGCTCCGTACAGCTTCAAACTTGTGATCCACAATGGAATGGTTGGCTTTCCTTTAACAAAAGTTTTAGCATTGTCTTATTGCCATTTATCGGTGTTTGATGGATCATCTATAATTTTGTGCAGAGGTACTTGAGTTTGATGCAGCTGAGGAAATACCATCAGTTGTTGATGTGGAAGTATTTGATTTTGATGGCCCATTTGACCAAGCAGCCTCACTTGGACACGCAGAGATCAATTTTCTTAAGCTCAGTGCTACGGAGTTGGCTGATATGTGGGTTCCTCTTGAAGGAAAACATGCTGTTTCGTCTCAGGCGAAATTGCATTTAAGAATCTTTGTGGAGAACAAGAAGGGAGTTGAAACGATTAGAGAATTCCTCACAAAAATGGAAAAAGAAGTTGGAAAGAAGGTAAGAATTACAGTGTATAATTGTAAGTGGGCGAACTGCTGGATTATTTCTGTTCCACTCCCAGGGCTGTTTAGACGCTTACCAAAGGGGCACATTGTTTCATCATATTTTCCTATTAAAACCTTACATGCTTGTTTCTTGAAGAGTGACTTGGTGTGACTTGTTTGTTTGACAGTTAAATATTCGGTCTCCCCACAAAAACTCTTCGTTTCAGAAGCTGTTTAGTCTTCCACCTGAAGAATTTTTGATCAAAGATTACTCTTGTTCATTAAGAAGAAAGATGCCTTTGCAGGTAACTCTACATAAACAAAGTATTTCATTGAGAATTTGCAGTAAAGTGCGCTGTTGGTTTTGGCCTAATTTAGTGAAAACTTAAAAACATTAAGTTCTTTGCTTGACTGCATGCCTGCATCAGTTTCATATGTTCATTACCTAGGTCAATATTTTTTTTTTCCATAATTGTTTGGAACTTGTTCAAGGAACTATACCTTCTAGGCCTATTTCCTTAATGCTATATCTTCTTTTACTTTTACTTTATTGCAATTTTTTTACCCCAGGGATAATCTAAAATTAGTACATTATCATTCGTGGGGTCAGTGCAAGCAAACAATGTCAAATGAATGTAATTAAACAGGGTTTCCCTTAAATTGGGAAATGATATGATCTTAAATTGTGCGGCTATTAATAGACCTTCTAAAGCATTTCAAATTTTCAGTAACTATCTATTTAAATTACAGCCAAACAGAAGCAACGAGTACCCCCTTGGGGTCTATACCTGATTTCTAGTGTCTTCTTCATTGTACCCTCATTGAAGCATGGCTTGGGTGAACACATTACTTGCTTTCTTATCAGTCAATATGCTCTCTATTTCTCTAATATTTGTGTATTTTGCAGGGTCGCCTCTTTCTATCTGCCAGAATTGTTGGATTCTATGCTAATATCTTTGGTCATAAAGTCAAGTTTTTCTTTTTGTGGGAAGACATAGAAGATATTGAAGTGCAGGATCCCACCATGGCATCATTTGGTAGTCCTACTCTCGTTATAATTTTGCGGAAAGGGAGAGGTCAAGATGCAAGGCATGGAGCCAGGACTCAGGATGAAGAGGGAAGGCTGAAATTCTATTTCCAATCATTTATTCCATTTGATGTTGCCAGCAAGTAAAGATCCGCAGCTTATTTGAAGCATTTTTTCTACTCTTTTCATTTTTGGTTATGAATGCTTTAATGTTCCTGTTTTTTTCCCGTCGGTTTCAGGACAATTACAGCACTATGGAAAGCAAGAACGGCTATCCCAGAAAAGAAATCATTGATCATAGAAGAGCAAGGGAATCAAGAAAGTATGTTGGCTCCATACGAAAGTGACAATTCCCATATTCATGTAAAGAATTCGAATATGCTGAAGCTTTTCTCCACTAACCTTCCGGTTAATGTAAGTGTTTGTTTCTACTTTCGCAGTTCTTATCATATGAAAGCGATCATATTGTTCTTTTACCTTACCTCCATGTCTCCATGTATACATGATGTTTGTGTTAAAGTGAGAACATTTTGAATCTTTGAATAGAGGAATCCAAGATTATATTTAAAAGAATATGACATCTTCTACTAAAAGAGTTTTAGTGAAAAAATGGACTTGTAGTATCATGCTTTAGGTGCTCCAGTTTTTGACCGGTAAACATCATCCAAAAAAAAAGAAGTGGTGATTCTATGGCGTCTTTTAAATTGCATCTCTTTTGTAGAAATTAAGATGGAAATATGATGATGTTAAGCTTACATCTGGCTTTTACAATGAGAAGCTTAACACCAATAAACCCTGTTATTGGTGGTCCAACAAAGATAATCGGTTACTTAAGAAACAAACTAAAATGGTCATTTTCACTTGGAGTACCTATAGAGTAATTGAAATTAATATCTGGAGTAAATATAGAGTAATTGAAATTAATATTGTAGTGGTCACCTATAATTAACAAGGGTTTTGGTGGTGAAGTGATGAATGTACTTGGACTTTATGATGTATTTTCAGTTGAAAAAAACTCTGTTGACTTCATTGCAGGTCAAATCCTTGATGAAAATGTTTGAAGGAGGAAATCTGGAGCGTAAAGTGATGTTGAAATCTGGTTGCCTGAATTATGCCACAACAGTATGGCAGGAAGTGAAGGCTGATGTTTACGAAAGGCAGGTTTCTTATAAATATAACCACGAGGTGTCTGTTTTTGGAGGAGAGGTGCGAAGCACCCAAAGAAAATCTTCTGTGGGTAATCCTTATGGATGGGTCATAAATGAAGTCATGGCCCTCCATGATATTCCATTCGGTGACCACTTTCGTGTAAGTTGATTGTTTGAAACTCATGTTGTTCGAGCTTCCAGTTGCATTAAGCAATTTGATCACTTATTTAGTTACTATTGCTGTAGGTACATTTGAGCTATCATTTTGAGGGTCTCAAATCAACTGAGGACGAATGTAATTGTGATGTATACCTGGGAGTTTTGTGGCTGAAAGACTGCAAATTCCAACAGAGAATCGTCAAAAACATAAACGAGAAGTTTGCTCGTCGACTTAAGACCATTTTTGACCTTGTAAAGAAAGAGATTTTGTTGGCTGATGATAATTCATTATAGTCTGTATATGCTATCGTATGTTAAGTTTTAGACTTAGATTTTATTTGTTAAATGTATAGCACACAATTGGAAGTGGACAATACACATAGGGATAGTGATAATGTTCTCTATTATAGGTCTTGTACAATGTGCATTATTCAGTAGAATCAGCAAGGAGTCGAAAGCCAAAAGGTTGTAGAGTTATAGTTGGTGCTTTACAATATAGGAAACCATTTGGGTTCAAGTACACTTTTCATTGGTGCTCAAATTGCTCTAAGAAGACAACTTTATAATGTCATACTAATAGAAGGCCATTTGAATTGCGCTAACTGTCAAGTAGTTTGAATGTGTGATCACTTAGGGCCTGTTTACTTCAGCTTAAAATCAGTTTAATTTAGCTCTTCTTTTATTTTGTTATTCATTCCTTTATAAAAAACTTTCAATTTAGCTCAACTGTTTTCAGTTGAAGTAAACAGGCGCTTATTCAATAGTTAATATTTAGTACTGTGTTCTCTTTGTTGCTCTGTCATACTAACAAAAATCTACTTCCGGTCTAAAATATGTGCAATAATTAAATATTTATATCTCATAAAAAATACATATTTATTGCACATTTTCTAGATCGAATGTAGTATATACGTAATATTTGTTGGTGTTGTGTATTTGTGTGACATAGTGTCACAGTAACACATGGTTGCTAACAAAGAAAAACACACTAGAATCTAAACTAAAATAGCCATACTATAACTTTAAAAAATATATACTCTGTATTTTTTTATTTTAAAATATAAATCTTTTGTACATCCATTGTATAATACTCTGTATCAAAATTTGTTATAACCTACGTCTATAAAAATATGAAATTGGAGACAAAGTCAATTACAATATGAACTTGAGAGCTGAAAGCCCTAAACTAGCAAGATTGAATTAGTATAACAAAAAATACGTAGTATACAAGTATATGATCAAACACTCACACAGTCACACACCCTACCCTAAGCTCTTAATCTGTAAACTGATACACTAGGTTGCCCTGAGTCGGGAATGGAGTCGAGAACGAATACGGATACAAGGACTGAAAACGGCTACTCTGAAAAACATTAGTAATAGGTACGGTAAATTATAACATGGTAAATCAGAATCGTCCCTAATACGGAGAAGAATCGGCTTCAGGGACAGTAACCCATTTGAAGTACCCATGCACTAGTAATCTAGTACCGCGAATAAAATGCCACTAATAACTTATTTATTTATTTTCATTAAATAAGGGCCTCCACTAATAGCGTGATGATCGCATCCTAAAAACCACTAATCATCCTACAAATTCTCCCCACCTTCAACTATCTTTCTTCTTTTACCCCTCACTTTTTTTTTTTTTTTTTTTTTCCTCCATTTCCATTTTCCATCTTCAACCTCAGAAACTCAACAATGGATCCAAATCCAACAAACTTCCCAATCCTCTCCTACGTAATGTCACGCCTTCCATCAATCTCCTCTTTCCGTCCACCTTCCCACGACATCGAACAACCTTCCTCCTCCTCCTCCACAACCACCACATCGCCACCCTTCCACGACCCCATCGTCGACACCATGCCTCACCTCAAAGACCCCAAAGTCATGTCCGCCATGGCTGAAGCTGTCTCTGAAATCTACCAGACTCGCTCCATCCTCCAGTCCCTTGGCGAACGTCCTGATCATGAATCCATTGACATCGCCAAATCTAAACTCTCTGAAATTGAATCTTCTCTCTCTTCTCAACTCGAAGAGATCTCTCTCTCTCCTCAATCTGACGACGCTGAAAGTAGCTACCGTGAAGATCTTGAGCGACAGAAGATGATGTATAAGGCGGTTATTCAGCTTGATGAGATGCATGATGCGTATGAGAAGTTGTTGAGGAGTGCTGAAGAGAAGTTGATGAAGGTTTATGATTCTGCTGTTTTGGAGAAACAAGGTGAAGAGGTTGTTGAAGAGGAAGAAGAAGAAGAAGAAGAGGTTAATGAAGATGTTGTTGCGGTGTTGAAAGATGAGAAGGTTGAAAAAGTTGATTTGAGTGGGAAGAAGTTGAGGATTCTTCCTGATGAGTTTGGGAAACTTCGGCATCTTGTTTTTCTTAATTTGTCAAGCAATCAATTACAGGTTTTATTTTATTTAATCTTCTGGTTGTTTGATTTGGTTTTATTTGATATTTTTGTTGATTTGAATGTTTGATTGTTATGCTGATTGAATATTTCTCATTGTTGAAATGCGGTTGTTATTAGGTTGATTCCATTTACGGAGTAGCTGTTTTTGTGTCGTATAATGTGATCCAGATGTTTTTAAATTGTGCTGATATATAATTTAGTTGTTTCAGAATTGCTGTGAGAATGATGTAGCTACTTTTGTAATGTTGAGTCATTATATGTTAGAAATGGACGGAGGGTCGCCTATTTTGGGCGTGGTATATGATTTTGAAGCTCATTTACTTGATAGATAGATTGAATAAGGAAATAAAATAAAAGAGGAGGATAATGAATAATGGTTTTTTTTTTCCATGAGTTGTTCATTTAAAGCTATGACCGTGTGGTTAATTGATTGAGGGTAACATTGGATGGTGATGTATTGATGTGTCAAGCGTTAATCCGATTTCTACTTTATGCGAAGTACATACCTAAATCAATTGAATATTGAAGCTATTGATTGGTTTTGGGAATAGGGCTTCTCAATTTTACATTTACACTTAGTTTGGAAATGGAAGGGAAGGGAAGGGAAGGAACGGGAGAGAAAAGGAGGGAATAGTTTTCAGGTTTGGGTGAAGGAATGAAAAAGAGGAGGAGGGATCCATATTCCCTCCTCTCCCTAATTGGAGGGACATTGGAGCTCCTCCTCTTCTTCCCTCTCCCATTCTTTCCCCTCTATTTCCTCCTCTTTCCCTTCACCTCCTTTCCCTCCAGCCTTGTTAATCAAACAATGTGTTAACCTTAATTCTTGATGTTTGAGGTTTACAAGAAAGAGATTGCTGATTGGTTGCCGGCATGATTGTTTGACTGAAATAGCATTGTTTTGTGAGCGTAATTTTTACTATGATTTGCTCAATTGTCATATTCTTTCTAAAATCCTGATTTTGTAGTTCAGGTTCTTTAACTAGTTTCATCATTAGTGCATATCTTCTGGTTGAAACTTGATGTCAAATATCCTTCAGCTTAAGCTTTTTTTATATTCTTCTGTATAATAGATTGATCTTATCGAGGAGAAAAATATTGGATTGCTTTTAGAAGGGAAAAGAAAAGAGATGGAAAGGAAGAAGGCAAGGGAAGGGAAATTGGAGCTCCATCTTCCCTCCAAACCTCTCCAATCTTTTGGGGCAATGCCTATTACAAAAAGAGGAAAAATGGATCCTTTCCTCTTTCTCTCCTTCCTTCCCCTACATCTTCATCCAAATAAGGGATCTTGCCCTATTTTCCTTTTCTTTTCTATCTCTTCATTTCCTCCTATCTAAAGAAACTGTTAAAGTTTATGTGGAGAAAGTAAAGGAGATTAGGCTTTTGTTGATGAAAAGTGTTATTTGCTTACCTTAACCAATCAAAAAATTTAAAAATAGTTTTGGAGTGTCAAACTTGGAATATGTGAGTTTTAAAGAGGTTGGATGGATTGGTTTGTTAGTTAGCTTTATTTTAAGTTTAAGAGGGTCGCTTGTGAAAGAGTTATACGAGGCAATGAGAAACCTTTGTGTGTTGAATTTAAGAATGTGGGATACACAAGAATACGAGCTATTGTCCTTGTTAGTCTCTCTTAGTTGGAGAGAGTTTACAAATGTGATGCTGTCCAAAAATGGGATTATGGTATATTGGAAAGTGGTGCAATGGAAGGAAGTACGTTTATTGAACATTTTGAGGAGTCTGATTGTGGAAAATGTAGCAATTGTAGTGAATATAGGTATGCTAGCGTTGATGATTTGAATGGGTTGAGTTACTCAAATGTGCTTGAGATGAAAGTTTGATCATAAGAGTTGGCAACTCAATGTGATCTGTTGTCGTGTGTTTCAACAAAATGTTGATGATGATGAACGTTGAAGGTTCTATTTCAACAAAATGTTGTGTGTTTCTCATGCCTCAATCGGGTTCGGGTTTTGCTTTGGTATTTTACAGAGAACTACGATATAGTATCTACTTTAGTAGAAAAACTTATGAGGAAATAGAGTGGNACTCAACAATGGATCCAAATCCAACAAACTTCCCAATCCTCTCCTACGTAATGTCACGCCTTCCATCAATCTCCTCTTTCCGTCCACCTTCCCACGACATCGAACAACCTTCCTCCTCCTCCTCCACAACCACCACATCGCCACCCTTCCACGACCCCATCGTCGACACCATGCCTCACCTCAAAGACCCCAAAGTCATGTCCGCCATGGCTGAAGCTGTCTCTGAAATCTACCAGACTCGCTCCATCCTCCAGTCCCTTGGCGAACGTCCTGATCATGAATCCATTGACATCGCCAAATCTAAACTCTCTGAAATTGAATCTTCTCTCTCTTCTCAACTCGAAGAGATCTCTCTCTCTCCTCAATCTGACGACGCTGAAAGTAGCTACCGTGAAGATCTTGAGCGACAGAAGATGATGTATAAGGCGGTTATTCAGCTTGATGAGATGCATGATGCGTATGAGAAGTTGTTGAGGAGTGCTGAAGAGAAGTTGATGAAGGTTTATGATTCTGCTGTTTTGGAGAAACAAGGTGAAGAGGTTGTTGAAGAGGAAGAAGAAGAAGAAGAAGAGGTTAATGAAGATGTTGTTGCGGTGTTGAAAGATGAGAAGGTTGAAAAAGTTGATTTGAGTGGGAAGAAGTTGAGGATTCTTCCTGATGAGTTTGGGAAACTTCGGCATCTTGTTTTTCTTAATTTGTCAAGCAATCAATTACAGGTTTTATTTTATTTAATCTTCTGGTTGTTTGATTTGGTTTTATTTGATATTTTTGTTGATTTGAATGTTTGATTGTTATGCTGATTGAATATTTCTCATTGTTGAAATGCGGTTGTTATTAGGTTGATTCCATTTACGGAGTAGCTGTTTTTGTGTCGTATAATGTGATCCAGATGTTTTTAAATTGTGCTGATATATAATTTAGTTGTTTCAGAATTGCTGTGAGAATGATGTAGCTACTTTTGTAATGTTGAGTCATTATATGTTAGAAATGGACGGAGGGTCGCCTATTTTGGGCGTGGTATATGATTTTGAAGCTCATTTACTTGATAGATAGATTGAATAAGGAAATAAAATAAAAGAGGAGGATAATGAATAATGGTTTTTTTTTTCCATGAGTTGTTCATTTAAAGCTATGACCGTGTGGTTAATTGATTGAGGGTAACATTGGATGGTGATGTATTGATGTGTCAAGCGTTAATCCGATTTCTACTTTATGCGAAGTACATACCTAAATCAATTGAATATTGAAGCTATTGATTGGTTTTGGGAATAGGGCTTCTCAATTTTACATTTACACTTAGTTTGGAAATGGAAGGGAAGGGAAGGGAAGGAACGGGAGAGAAAAGGAGGGAATAGTTTTCAGGTTTGGGTGAAGGAATGAAAAAGAGGAGGAGGGATCCATATTCCCTCCTCTCCCTAATTGGAGGGACATTGGAGCTCCTCCTCTTCTTCCCTCTCCCATTCTTTCCCCTCTATTTCCTCCTCTTTCCCTTCACCTCCTTTCCCTCCAGCCTTGTTAATCAAACAATGT
Organism: Suaeda aralocaspica; assembly: GCA_016808085.1. Taxonomy (NCBI): domain Eukaryota; kingdom Viridiplantae; phylum Streptophyta; class Magnoliopsida; order Caryophyllales; family Amaranthaceae; genus Suaeda; species Suaeda aralocaspica. The sequence goes on along the minus strand of PYUH01000017.1, from coordinate 369,327 downwards.
GTTAACCTTAATTCTTGATGTTTGAGGTTTACAAGAAAGAGATTGCTGATTGGTTGCCGGCATGATTGTTTGACTGAAATAGCATTGTTTTGTGAGCGTAATTTTTACTATGATTTGCTCAATTGTCATATTCTTTCTAAAATCCTGATTTTGTAGTTCAGGTTCTTTAACTAGTTTCATCATTAGTGCATATCTTCTGGTTGAAACTTGATGTCAAATATCCTTCAGCTTAAGCTTTTTTTATATTCTTCTGTATAATAGATTGATCTTATCGAGGAGAAAAATATTGGATTGCTTTTAGAAGGGAAAAGAAAAGAGATGGAAAGGAAGAAGGCAAGGGAAGGGAAATTGGAGCTCCATCTTCCCTCCAAACCTCTCCAATCTTTTGGGGCAATGCCTATTACAAAAAGAGGAAAAATGGATCCTTTCCTCTTTCTCTCCTTCCTTCCCCTACATCTTCATCCAAATAAGGGATCTTGCCCTATTTTCCTTTTCTTTTCTATCTCTTCATTTCCTCCTATCTAAAGAAACTGTTAAAGTTTATGTGGAGAAAGTAAAGGAGATTAGGCTTTTGTTGATGAAAAGTGTTATTTGCTTACCTTAACCAATCAAAAAATTTAAAAATAGTTTTGGAGTGTCAAACTTGGAATATGTGAGTTTTAAAGAGGTTGGATGGATTGGTTTGTTAGTTAGCTTTATTTTAAGTTTAAGAGGGTCGCTTGTGAAAGAGTTATACGAGGCAATGAGAAACCTTTGTGTGTTGAATTTAAGAATGTGGGATACACAAGAATACGAGCTATTGTCCTTGTTAGTCTCTCTTAGTTGGAGAGAGTTTACAAATGTGATGCTGTCCAAAAATGGGATTATGGTATATTGGAAAGTGGTGCAATGGAAGGAAGTACGTTTATTGAACATTTTGAGGAGTCTGATTGTGGAAAATGTAGCAATTGTAGTGAATATAGGTATGCTAGCGTTGATGATTTGAATGGGTTGAGTTACTCAAATGTGCTTGAGATGAAAGTTTGATCATAAGAGTTGGCAACTCAATGTGATCTGTTGTCGTGTGTTTCAACAAAATGTTGATGATGATGAACGTTGAAGGTTCTATTTCAACAAAATGTTGTGTGTTTCTCATGCCTCAATCGGGTTCGGGTTTTGCTTTGGTATTTTACAGAGAACTACGATATAGTATCTACTTTAGTAGAAAAACTTATGAGGAAATAGAGTGGAGATGGGAAATAAGGACCTGTGCATGAAAGCCAAGAAATTAGAAGCTTACCTTTTTTACGCGTGGAAGCTCTTAACACCCTAAGGTGCTTTCAAATTTAGGTATGTCTAGCCATGCGTCTTAAAAGGGAAACTTTGAAGGGTTCCCATCCTGATTTCTAGTCTTCTTAATATGAATTGAAGCCTTTACACTAAAGTGCTTGTAAAGAAGCGAACCTTGGGCTAAAAGGTCAATTATCATAGAAGTAAGACTAATCAACTGATTATACATCAAATTAGCCCAAAAGTATTTCTAGTTGATCACCATGAGTTGGCAACTCTTGTGGTTCTACTTTCATCTCAAGTACATTTAATTACCTTAACCCATTCAACTCATTGATGCTAGCGTACCTGTATTCACCACCATTGCTACTTCTTCTCAACATTTTCCTCCTCAAAATGTTTAGTAGATGCAGTTCCTTCCTATGCACCATTTTCCAATACATTATGACTACTTTTGTCGGCATCATGTGTGTAAAGTTCTTTCATTGGAAAGGGACTAACAAGGACATCAATTAGGGTTCTTTGGGTACTAAATTTGCACTTTCTTAAATCCAACCCATGCGAAGATAACAAAGGTCATGCCAAACTAGATTTATGGTCTTAGACTCATAGTTTATCCTTGTGATATTGAAACTTGTACATTTTAAGATGCATAAAGCAACTCATCATGGGATGGGTCAATATTCCAATGAATCTGAATTAACAATCTTCCCTTGAGAGATAGGAGTTCGATAACCCATTTAAACAAGTATCGTTAGCTGTAAAAAAAATTAAAATATTGATACAGCACTATTTGTTAGTGCGTTTAGCAACATTGTTCCTTAATCCATTTATTGATGCCTATAGCAACATTCTTTCTTGATAACAATTCATCAACCATTTGAAGACTAATAACCATGCAATTCTTAGCCAACAACCTTTTTAATTTGTATGAATTGAGCTGATAAGTATGAATTTTTTGACCTTGAGGTTGAAAAATAATTACAAGTGGGCAAATTAATTACTATTTGTTTATACTTGGTAGAATTTTGGTTTACTTCCGACCTAGCATCTGTATTACTGGTTTGCTGACAATTTTGTGCTCCCACACATGTTATGCATTCAGCTTGAATCTTTAGATTGCTTGGTATCTATGGGTATATATCATTGAATAACCATATATGTATGATGGTTTCTTATTTGCGTGAAAGGTTCTGTGTTTCTATTCAAACCCTGCTGCTCATGTATTCTGATGATTCAAGTTTCAACATACTATGGTGTAAGTGTAGACACTGCTTCTTGATACAACTTGGAGCTATACAGTTCCTGTTTATGTTTTGTGCTACATCTTCTGTCTGATGTCACTATTTTATCTTTGCAACATTCACTTTTGTTCGTTATGTCTCCCATGGTTTATGTTCTTGTTTTTATCCTAACAACTATATTTCTTTTGTTTGGGCATAAGAATGTGTAACCTGTGATCTATTTTGTAGATTTATTCCTTATACTGGATACGTTTATTACTTTATTGCTTAGTTATCTTCTACTGTTGTTGTATTTCGCACCGTCTATGAACTGGAACATGCTATCAAGTTTTAGCCACCTCATGCTCAGTGCCTTTGCTTTGTAGTCCATTCCCGACTCTATAGCTGGACTGGAAAATCTTGAGGAGCTGAATCTCTCTTCCAATTCTCTGCAATCACTGCCAGACTCTATTGGTTTGCTGCTTAAATTGAAGGTCCTTAGTGTTTCTGGCAACAAGCTTACTGCCCTTCCTGACAGCATCTGCCACTGCAAGTAATTTCTCATAATTCTTATTGAATGGGTCCAAATTTTAGCTATATCTGGAGCATTGATATTTATTTTGGTCTTTTCAGGTCTTTGGAGGAGTTGGATGCAAGTTTCAATAACCTTGCATATTTGCCAACTAACATAGGGTATGAAATGGTGAACTTGCGAAAGCTCGCAGTTCAATACAACAAAATCCGCTCTCTCCCCACTTCTGTTGGAGAGATGAAATCTTTGCAACACCTGGATGTGCACTTCAATGAACTTCATGGCCTTCCTATCACAATTGGCAAACTGAAAAATCTTCTGACCTTAAATCTGAGTGGCAATTTCAGTGATTTGAAGGAGCTTCCAGAGACATTCGGCGATTTATCAAGTCTTGAAGACCTCGACCTCAGCAACAACCAAATTCATGCACTTCCAAACACATTTGGTAGACTAGAGAAGTTGGTGAAGCTCAATTTAGAACAAAACCCTATTGCCATTCCTCCTCCTGTGGTTGTGAAAGATGGAGTTGAAACCATCAAGGTTTACATGGCAAAGAGATGGGCTGAAATCTTATTGGAGGAAGAAGCAAAGAGCAGGCAAGAGATGGAAGGAGAACAGGAGACTGGGTGGTTAAAAAGAAGTGTTTCTAAGCTGAATGATGTTGTTTCGAAAGCTTCAGAATATCTTAATTCCCCTCGAAGTCCTCGAGACCCTTGCCTTGACCAGCAACTATGATCAGTATGACCAACTGACGTGCTTTTTGTTTCTCATCTTTCCTTTTGTTTTCCTGGTCTTTTTTATGAGCTCTAATAACATTGCTCATTTCTGCAACTTGCAATCATCCCTACACCACTCTATGCGTTTCGTTTGTTGGTTCTAGTTTGGTGTGGCAGCAAATCCTTGAAAAGGCTGCTTATTGGATTTGTATTGAACCCTTCGATATATTAACTAAAGTTTTGCAGTTAGGTATATATAACAGTTTTGTTTGTGTAATAAATTTGGAATTTGAAGCGTATATTTTTGGCTGCTAAGCAATATGCAGCTTGCAGTCTGTTTCTTAAGTATCAAATGCTGCAATGACTGTTGATTTGGAATAACTTGCTAGCTATTGTAATCATAAAAGAATAGTGATTGTTGGTTTTAAAACGTAGTATCAGGCTATCAGCTGTTCAGAGCATTACGTAGGATCCCCATTTGAAACAAACTTGTGCTTAGATGAAATAGACTATTTTTTCTAATTTTTCTTTTCTTTTCTTTTCTTTTTTTTTAAATGATTGGAAGAAATTTGTTTTAATTAGATGAATAAAATTTATATTTCAACATTGTATTAATTCGTTAAGATGCGTAAACACATCACATTTGATTTGATGTAATATAGTAATTAATCATAAATATCTGAGTCACAGCAAATTAACATCATAAGTTCATAACACAAATCTATATAGAGAAAGCATTTAATAATCAACCATAGACAAATCTCTTACAAATTTATACATGTGGTCCTCTATATTATATCTTATTTTATTCTGTATTATTTTTGTAAATTCTTTTTAATCCAACCATTCAACCAATGTATTACATGCTTATTTTTGTTTTTTGTTTTAATTAAACCATTCAACCAATTCGGATATCCGGGTTTTCGGAACAAAAAAAAATGAATCCGCATCCGTTCCAGAAAAACCGGAATTCCGGAAATTCGGATATTCGAAAAGACCGGATCGGAAATGTGGATATCCGGTTCCGAATTATACACCAAAATTTTCTCTAAAACTTACACTTATACTCTTAAAAAACTGGATCGATAAACCGGGAAAATCCGGAAAACCGGAATTCTGGATTTTTCTTTCCTTAAAATCCGGAATCCGAAATTTAAAAAATACATTTCGTATCCGATCCGGCTTCAAAATCCGGACATCCGTTCTGTTTTTCCAAATTTCAAAAAACCGAAACGGATATCCGATTTTCGGAAACGGAATTTTTTGCACACCCCTACTCATTGTTATATACCTTTCAAAACAATCGGAGGTTTCGGGGTCTCCAAAAAAATAGCCAAAATTTTTTGAGTGCACCTACGGTCAAAATATGGCTCGTGAGCAACTTCTTAGGGTTTAAAAGGTCATAAGACAAACTTGGGAGAGCGACAAAGACTATTATGACCTATTTCTGAAATCTCCTTAAAGAGATCTTATAATAATTTTAAAAGGTTAAAAATAATCGTGGGAAGCCCTTGGGTCACACCATATATAACATGTGTTAGAAAACATGTTGGAATCAAGATGGAGCCCGGGATAACCCTCCAAAATCCGAAAACGAAGGCCATAACTCACAATTTACGAAGGTTTCGAAGTCCTGAAAAAAAAAAAAAAATTTACACAGTGCTCACGAGAATCTTCTCAGGGCTCGAAAAGCCACAAGGCGGACTCAGGAGAGCTAAAAAGACTATTATGACATTTCTCCAAAATCTCTTTGAGAGAGATGATAATAAGTTTTTATAAGCCTAAACCGGTCGTAAAGAGTCCTTGGGTCTCCCAAAACACGTAGTAAGAAAATAGAGCGGAAACAAGACGAAGCCCGAGACAACCCTCTAAAACTCGAAAACAAAATATTGTACTTCACAGTTTTCGATGGTCCCAAGATCTTGGGAAAAAATTACCAAAAATCTTATATGATTCCCCTATGATCGAAAGAGGAACTCTGGGTAGCTAGAAAGGTTTGAAAAGACCATTAAATGGACCAGGGAGGGAAAAAAATACTACCGAGCCTTTCTTTCGAAATATCTTTCAAATAGGGCTAAAAACAAGTTTTTTTAGAGGGCGAAAACGATCTTGTGGTGTTTTGTGACCTAACAAACGTGGTAAAAATAGAGCAAAAACAAAAAAGAGCCCGTGACAACCCCCGAAATCCAAAAATAAAGGTTATAGCTTTTGTTTTCTTCCTCCCAATAGGTCGATTCGCGTTCCGTCTTGTTTTCGCCCAATTTTTTTAACCGCTTGCTCTAGGTCACCACATGACTCCCCGTGATCGGATTCGACCTTAAAAACTTATTGTCATCCCTCTTTCGGAAACATTTTGAAAGAAGGGAATAACAACTTTCTCGCTCTCCCGGGACCTTCTTATGGCTCTTTTCAACCACGATTAGCTTTCTGGGGTTTATATTTTTACCATATGGGCAACATGTCAACTTTTTGGCAACTTCTTTTCCTGGATCCCAAAACCCCAAAAAATTATGAATTATAGCCATTGTTTTCTGTCTCCAATGGGGTTGTCCCAAACTCTGTCTTTTTTTTTCGCCCTATTTTTTACCATGTACTCAGAGTTACCACAGTACCCCCCCCCCCACATTCGGTAAAAGTGTGTTATCATTTCTGTTTTGGAGACATTTCAAAAGAAGGGAACAATAACTTTTTCGTTCTCCCGGGACGTTCTTATGGCATTTTCAACTTCAATTAGTTTCTCAGAGATTCATATTTTTACCATACAGGCACCATGTAAAATTTTTGGCAACTTTTTTCCAGTTTCCCGGAACCCCTGGAAACAGTGAATTATAGCCTTTGTTTTCAGCCTCCACAGGGGTCGTCTCGTCCTCCCTCTTCTTTTCGACTGTTTTTTACCACGTGCTTTGGGTCACTACAGGAATCTCCACAATCATTCTCGGCTTCTAAAAAGTAGTTATCATCCACCTTTCGGAGACATTTCGAAAGAATGGAACATTTGTTTTTTCGCTCTCCTGGGAAGTTATTATGGCCTCTTCGACCATGATTAGCTTCCCATGGTTCAAAATGTGAGCATGCAGACACCCTGTAAACAATTTAGCAACTTTTTTTCCCGGGCCACCAGAACCCCCGGGAATTGTGAATTATAGCCTTTACATTATGCCTTTAGAGCGTTGTCCCAGGCTCCATCTTCTTTCCACGCTATTTTTTTTATCAAGTGCTATAAATGGTTGATTTTGGTCTCAAAAAACATGTTATCATCCTTTTTTTTTTTTTTTTCTTCGGAGACGTTGCCCTATGTTTAGAGAGGAAAACCGACCATGAAGCATCCTTTAGTCACCTACAACATGTGGGAAAAATACAAGGCAAAAACAAGACGAAAATCGAGAGAACCTCAGAAGTAAGAAAACACTAGTCATAATCTCGTACCATATCATTGCACGCTAGATAAAATATAAAACAATACAAAAGGCTTAAATATTATAGCCCGGTTGATAATTGTGATGTTAACCAAAGATAAAAGTTTATTCATCTAATTTGGCTTAATATTTTACTCATTTTAAAACAAACGAACAATTTTTTTCCTCTAAAATTGTACCTAGTAAGATACAACCGATTGTGTAATATAAATCTCGTTGTAGATTTATTTATTATTTTATTTAAGGGCATTGTAAATTTGTAGTTAGTAAGTGGACAAGTGTGAAAACTTCAAAACAGAGCCTAAATTAAAATTATAAATGTAGTTGAAATATTGAAATTAAATGTTGAATGGACAAATATACCCTCAAAAATCGTTTGCTTAGTCTAGTTATCTAAATTCTATCTTTTAGAAGAAGAAACCATAATTCCATAAATGCTAATATCTTCCCAGCCAATAGCCCTATTAGGCTATTACTAGTAAAATAACCAATATAAAAGCAAANAACTTTTTCGTTCTCCCGGGACGTTCTTATGGCATTTTCAACTTCAATTAGTTTCTCAGAGATTCATATTTTTACCATACAGGCACCATGTAAAATTTTTGGCAACTTTTTTCCAGTTTCCCGGAACCCCTGGAAACAGTGAATTATAGCCTTTGTTTTCAGCCTCCACAGGGGTCGTCTCGTCCTCCCTCTTCTTTTCGACTGTTTTTTACCACGTGCTTTGGGTCACTACAGGAATCTCCACAATCATTCTCGGCTTCTAAAAAGTAGTTATCATCCACCTTTCGGAGACATTTCGAAAGAATGGAACATTTGTTTTTTCGCTCTCCTGGGAAGTTATTATGGCCTCTTCGACCATGATTAGCTTCCCATGGTTCAAAATGTGAGCATGCAGACACCCTGTAAACAATTTAGCAACTTTTTTTCCCGGGCCACCAGAACCCCCGGGAATTGTGAATTATAGCCTTTACATTATGCCTTTAGAGCGTTGTCCCAGGCTCCATCTTCTTTCCACGCTATTTTTTTTATCAAGTGCTATAAATGGTTGATTTTGGTCTCAAAAAACATGTTATCATCCTTTTTTTTTTTTTTTTCTTCGGAGACGTTGCCCTATGTTTAGAGAGGAAAACCGACCATGAAGCATCCTTTAGTCACCTACAACATGTGGGAAAAATACAAGGCAAAAACAAGACGAAAATCGAGAGAACCTCAGAAGTAAGAAAACACTAGTCATAATCTCGTACCATATCATTGCACGCTAGATAAAATATAAAACAATACAAAAGGCTTAAATATTATAGCCCGGTTGATAATTGTGATGTTAACCAAAGATAAAAGTTTATTCATCTAATTTGGCTTAATATTTTACTCATTTTAAAACAAACGAACAATTTTTTTCCTCTAAAATTGTACCTAGTAAGATACAACCGATTGTGTAATATAAATCTCGTTGTAGATTTATTTATTATTTTATTTAAGGGCATTGTAAATTTGTAGTTAGTAAGTGGACAAGTGTGAAAACTTCAAAACAGAGCCTAAATTAAAATTATAAATGTAGTTGAAATATTGAAATTAAATGTTGAATGGACAAATATACCCTCAAAAATCGTTTGCTTAGTCTAGTTATCTAAATTCTATCTTTTAGAAGAAGAAACCATAATTCCATAAATGCTAATATCTTCCCAGCCAATAGCCCTATTAGGCTATTACTAGTAAAATAACCAATATAAAAGCAAAGCCCCAATTAAACAAAAACGATATCATATTCATATAACATCAAAATTCTGTTAAAAGAGATAACTATTAGCTTACGAACTGGAGAGTGATTATCGCGGCTTACCGTTACGCGCGCGATTACTTATATATATATATATATATATATATATATATATATATATATTAACCAACTTTCAAGGGTTTCTTAATTTCTCTCTCCTAATTTATATAATTTCCCCAAAGTTTTTCCTTTTTCGATTTCTAGGGTTTGAATTGTCAGTGATCATGGCTTCCTTCGTTGTAATCAAGGTTTGTACTTTGACGAATTCTAGCTTTTTAGTTGTTCTTCGTATTTTTATTGATTTTTTTTTTGTTGATTTGTTCAACGTCGCTTGCTTTATATTTGTTTGAAATTGTTGTTTTGCGATGTTGTTGAGTAATTGTTTGTCAATTGATTGATGTTTGATTAATTTTTATTTGATTGTAGTGTTTTAGTTGAAGTTTTTGTGAACTTGTGCTTAATTTTCGTTTTTTTTTTTTTTTAGTTTCGATTGATCTTATAAAGTGATTAGTGGTTGATTGTAAATTGCTGGTGTTAAGTTTCTAATTATTATTGTGATGGTGGCTCAAAAACTTTTTTTGATCAGTTCGAATATTCGAATTAGCCGGAAAAAACTGATCATTGTTGTTGTTCGTATAAAGTTTCAAATTTTTTTAATGATAGAATTAGGTATAATTAGTTCTACAATTTCCAATTAGATTTAATTATGTCCAATTTGTTTCCTTTTAATTTCGGCGAAGTTTAGGTTTCATAAGTTGAAAAGAACGCATCTTTATACTCATGGATTCTTGGACTTCTTGGTATTGTATGAAAACTGGTATTATATGAAGATGTTAGATTAAAAAAAATATCAAAACTAAAGTAAATACAAGTAAAAAGTTATGTTGTGAATTGCAGAAATCATATTTGATTATTGGAATATGATACAACCAGTGTGTTTGTCATTATCGTCTTGTTGAACACTATATTGAGTCATCAACCAATGAAGCTAAATAAAAAGATTTACGGAATTACGCGGTATAAGTTTAATAGTTTTCAAGATCATCGATGCCAATTAAATTGCTGCAGACTTGTTCCTTCTTTCATTTCATATTTCCTCTGTCCCATATTCTTTAATCCTTTTTCCTTATGCAACAAATGTTCTTATGTTATATTTTACATTTTAGGTGAAATATGGGGATACACTCCGGCGTTTTAATGCTTCTGTTAATGGGGAACGGCACTTTGATCTTAACATGGAAGGTTTGAGGCTTAAGATCTGTTCTCTTTTCAACTTGCCATCAAATGCCAACTTCAGCCTGACATATAGAGATGAAGATAATGACCTGGTTACCCTTGCTGATGATGAAGATCTGCATGATGTGGTAAGACAAGGTCTGAATCCAGTTAGGATCACTGTTGACCTGAAATCAGATATGAATGTTGCAACACCTAGAGGATCTGGTGCAGCTTCTGTTGCTAATTCAACACCGAGAGATTCAACTCCAATGAGTCCGCAACAAAACTTTATTCCAAATGTTCCTGCACCCTTGAATTCTGTGCCAGAGCCTTTGCGAGGTGCTGTTTCAAAGATTTCTAATGAATTGACTTCAAAAGCTGCAGCTACTTCTCCATTACTTTCTGAACTATTGGATGGTTTATCAAAAATGGGGCAGTCATACTTGAATGCATCTCAATCTGATATTGGTACCACCAATGTTGGTAGTCATGCACAAGGGTCTGCTGGCTCCAAACAAGATGCACCAAATGAGAAGGTTGATGCTTTTAATGATGTAGGGTTGAAGCATAATGATATTCAAAAATCTAGTTCCTCGCACCAGTCTCCTGCAAGTACTCAAGCTACAAGAGAAGCAGAGCCAAAAGGGCCATCTCCATCTAAATCTTCCTCACACAAAACCAAGAATTTAAATTCTGGAATTTGTTCTCACAAACTATCAATTAATAAAAGCAAAAGTAAGAACAAAGAGGTAATTGATAATTCTGCCAGAAAATCTGGTGTTAATGATGAATGCATTAAGGATCTTAATGGTAGCATGAAGAATCCTGCTTCCTCTAAGAAAGAAACAAGTGAACCCAACTTTAGGGGCTTTCAATTTGGTGAAAGCTATCTTGGATCAAATGTATTCTCCTATCCTCCTGATACTTACTCTTGTGTACCGCTAATTCAGCCTGCTCTTTTCCCTCCTGCTCCGCCCCTGTTCAACCTGTCCCCCACTTCCCACAGAGGAGTTCGTTGTGATGGTTGTGGTGTTCTTCCTATTGCCGGACCGCGATACAAGTCCAAAGTGTAAGGATATGATTCCTGTAGTTTTTAGGGTCCCTTATAACCAGTGTTGTACCTTGTCACTTCTCTTTTGAATTTATTGTTTTACACTCTTTGTGCAGAAAACACGATTATGATTTGTGCAGTGCCTGCTTTGTACGAATAGGAAATAATGCCGACTACACTAGAATTGATTATCCTCGGCCTAGTAACCGTATCCATTGTAGGCGTTCAAAGTTTACCAATCAAGTATGTATTTTACCATTGCCCAACTTCAATTTCCTGTTAACCATATGGACGAGTTTTCTCTTACTTGAAATGTGCATTTTAAGGTTCCCAAGACTGCAGACTTCACTCCAGCGGAAGCCCCGCTGTTATGGGAGAATTTTAAAAGAAATCCTGCTCATTCTAGACTTGACAGTCGCTTTATCAAGGATGTCAACGTTATGGATGGGACAATGATGGCCCCATTGACGCCTTTTACTAAGATATGGCGGATGCGCAACAATGGCACACTGTCATGGCAGCATGGTCTACAACTTCTCTGGATTGGGGGTGATCGGTTTAGTGCCTCTGATTCAGTTGAGATTGAGGTACTTGTCTCCCAGATCTACCCCATTATTTATTCATAAAGATCTTGCATTGTTAACGATCTTTCTTTTGTTTTGAGTTTCAGCTACCTGTCAGTGGCTTGGATAATGGTGATGAAGTCGACATAGCAGTTGACTTTGTTGCTCCAGAGTTGCCCGGACGATATGTTTCCTATTGGAGGATGGCAGAGCCATCTGGACACAAGTTTGGACACCGTGTGTGGGTTTCAATACAGGTCTGTTTTTGAGATCTCAATTTGGTTTGTTTTAATTTTTTTTTTTCTTATGATGAATTCATGATCGATATAATTTGAATATTGTCTTCCACTCCATCAGGTCGATGCTTCTGTGGACTTGACTGATCAAAGCTCCTCTAAATTGGAGCTGAATCTTCATTCTGAGCCTACCAGAGCTGTGGGCTCCCAGGTTATAGATAATTCGGAACCTGTGCAGAATGTTGAAGCTGGGAATTTGGGATTTCCATCAATGGTCGAGCAGATAGAAGAGCTAAATTTCCCTATTAATGATGACTTGATAGTTGCTAGTGATGTCTTGCGCCCCACTCATGCTGCAACTTCATCCTCAACCTCAAGTCCCATTGATGCTGATAAACATGCAACTCTTGAGTCATCCGTTGTGTCAAATGCTGATCTCAATGCTGGTGGAAATTATGAACAACCTTCTGCATCTCCAGCAAACTTATATCCCGTCATCGACTCATCAGATGTACCTTCTGCCTCATGTTCTACTGCCAAGAATGACATGGACAACCTTGAGCAAGATCAAGAGAAAATCAAGATTGAAGAGACCCTACTGAAGGAACTGGAGAGCATGGGTTTTAAGGAAATTGATTTGAATAAAAGTGTTCTTCGAGTTAACAATTATGACCTAGAGCAGTCTGTGGATGATCTCTGTGGGGTTTCTGAATGGGATCCGATCCTTGTGGAGCTGCAAGAGATGGTAAGTTATGGAAATCTTTGATTAGATTTTTGCTGAGATGATTTGGACATTAATGAAAGTTGATTTTTTTTTCTCCCTATTTTGGATGCAGGGTTTTAAAGACAAAGAGACAAACAAAAAGCTACTGACCAAGAACAATGGAAGCATAACGCGTGTGGTCATGGATTTGATTGCTGGAGAGACCCCCCAAAACTAGAACTGATGATGTTTATATATCAATGGTTTGGATCAGTATCATAAATAAATTGTTATGTTTTTTTTTTTTTTCCTTTTTTGGCTTCATGATTTTGCTTTTGCCCAAGCTGTGCCTTGGCAGACTGACATTTTAAGGTTGAAGGTTGAACTTTTTTGATATGGCAGTATAATATGTGTGTATTGTGGCAAATATTAATCTTGTGTGGAAGCCTTTCCTTGGTACTTTGCAGAAATGTATCCTTTTGCAGTTTTGCTTTATAGATTCAAACTGATGGTTTGTGAACTACTGCACTTGCACTTTAAAAAAACCAACTTTTTTTCAATGGCTAAGAAGAATCACCCTCCTAAATTGAGACCCTTTGCAGGCAATTCTAATTTTGAATGCAACCAAGTCGTTTGGAAGGGAAGTAAACACAAGACAATCTTGAATTGAAACGAAGTAGGTAGTAGTGTTTTAACTTTTAATTTTGAACTAGTCTTTCAATTTAACCTCTTTTTCCATTTTTACTTTTTCAAATAAGTAAGAACTTACCTACAATCACCTTTGTGCCATAGCCCTTCGACCAAGGTGTTTGCATTAATGTTGTTGTTGTACACATGCATGAAGCGTTTTAAGCTTTTAAGGGTGAACGCAGCTTTCTATCGAGAAAGGCAATCCAGAAGACAAATTGTTATCAAAAGCGCAAGACATACGCACTCTTAGTTTAGAAATCCTCGATGAACGGCATAATACTTGTTTTTATAGTCTATAAACGGGCCATTTAAGGAGGAGTATTATACTATTGTGGCATTAGTGTGACCACTGCCCTACGGAAGAAAGGTTGGGTACTTGGCAAAAACAAAATTGGCATTGTAACAACCTTCCAAAAGTTATAGTCTATGCTTAACATGTTGGCCATTGGGTAGGGAATAAAGTTGCAAAAAACTTTGTGAGGTGCCCGTGTGGTTAATATATGAAACAAGACTAAGCGATTTGGGGTGAAAAGGCGTTAACAGAGATGATAACAGGTTTTTTAGAGTCTAAAAAATAACTGTATTTTCCTTTTCTGAAAAGCCTATAAGAGAGATAACACAGGTTTTTAGGGGACTTAATCGATGTGGTAGCCCATAGCACGTGGTAAAAAAACATGATGAAAATAAGACGGGGCCCGGGAAGGCCCATCCGAATGCCTCAATCAAAGGCTATTATTGTATCCAGGGTCCCAGAAAAAAAAGTTGCAATTAATTTCTGAGGTATTCGTATGGTTAAAATATGAACCCAAACTAATCAATTTGAGTGAAAAAGCCTTAAGAGGGATGATAACAAGTTTTTAAAAGTTCTCGAAAATAATGGTACTTACCTTTTTTTGGAAAAGGCCATAAAAGGGATGATAACAGGTTTTTAGGGGCTGAAAATGACCTTCGAAAGTCCTGTGGTAGCCCTTAGCAAATGGTAAAAAAATAGGATGAAAATAAGACCGGCCAGGGAGGCTTCTCCAGAGGCTTCAATCAAAGTCTATTAATAACTGTTTTTAGAATTTCCGGGGTCACGAAAAAAAATTTACAAAAAACTTTCCGAGACATCTGTATGGTTAAAATATGAACCCAGACCGAGCGATTTGGGGTGAAGAGTCACTAATAGGGATGATAACAAGTTTTTATAGGGTCTTGAAAATATTTGTTTTTCCTTCTTTGGAAAAGGCCATAAGAAGGATGATAATATGTTTTTAAGGGCTAAAACTGATCTTGGGGAGTTATGTGATGGCCTATATCGCGTGGTAACAAAAACAGGGTAAAATAAGCGGGGGCTCGAAAAGGCCCTTCTGAAGACCTCAATCAAAGGCTATCCACAGTTATTTGAGTTTCCGGGGTCCCGAAAAAAAGGTTGCATAAAACTTTGTTGTATGATTAAAATACGAAATCAGACCAAGCGATTTAGGGTGAAGTGGCCTTAAGAGGGACGATGGCAAGTTTTTAAAGGGTTTTAGAAATAGCTGTTTTTTCCTTTTTCGGAAAAGGCCGTATAGAGGGATGATATCAAGCTTTTTAGGGGCTGAAACCAATCTTGGGGAGTCGTGTGGTGGCCCATAGCACGTGGTAAAAAAATAGGGTGAAAACAAAATGGGGCCCGAGAAGACCCCTCTGGAGACCTCAATCAAAGGCTATTATACACTGTCTTTGACTTTATGGGCCCCCGAAATAAAAGTTGCAAAATACTTTTTAGGGTACTCATATGGTTAAAATATGAACCTAGATCAAGCGATGTGGGGTGAAGAGGCCTTAAGAGGGATAATAACAAGTTTTTAAAAGGTCTCGGAAACAACTATTTTTTTCTTTTCGGAAAAGTCTATAAGAGGGATGATAACATGGTTTTAGAGGTCAAAAACGATCTTGGGGAGTCATGTGGCTGCACGTGGTAAAAAAAAAGTTCGCAAATAAGGAGGGGGCTGATAAGGCCTATTCGGAGGCCTCAATTGAAGGCTATTATCCACTATTTTTCAGGATCCCGGAAAAAAAAAGGTACAAAAAACCCTTTGAGGTACCCGTATGATTAAAATATGAATCCAGACAAAACGATTTGGGGTGAAATGGCCTTAAGAGGGATGATAGCAAATTTTTAAAGGGTCTTAGAAATAGCTACTTTCTAATTCTTAGAAAAAAGCCATAAAAGAGATGATAATCGGTTCTTGGGGGCCGAAAATGATTTAGGGAGTTATTTTGTGGCCCATAGCACGTGGTAAAAAAATGGGGTGAAAAAAGACAAGGCCCAGGAAGGTCCCTGAAGAGGCATCAATCAAATGCTATTATCAACAGTTTTTTGAATTCCTAGGTCCCGTGAAAAATATTGCAAAAGATTTTCCGGGTTACCCTTATAGTTAAAATAAGAACCCAAACCAAGCGATTTGGGGTAAATAAGCCTCAAATATTATAATAACAAGTTTTTAAAGGGTCTCCGAAATTGACATTTTCCATCTTTGGAAAAGGTCATAAGAGGGATGATAATAGGTTTTTAGAAGTCGAAATCGATCTTGAGGAGTCCTGTGGTAGCCCATAGCACATGGTAAAAAAACAGGGTAAAAATAAGACGGAACCCAGAAAGACCCTTCTAGAGACCTCAATTAAAGGCTGTTATCCACTATTTTTTTAGTATCCGAGGTCCCAGCACAAAAATTGTCAAAAAAATTTAGGGGTGTCTGTATCATTTAAATATGAACACAGACCAATTTATTTGTGGTGAACAGGCCTTAAGAGAAATGATAACAACTTTTAATTTTCTTTCTTTGGAAAAAGTCATAGGAGGGATGGTGACATGTTTTTAGGGGGCGAAATTGATCTTGGGGAGTCTTTTGGTGGCCAATAGCACGTGGTAAAAAACATAATGAAAATAAAGCGAGGCCCGGAAACACACCTCTGGAGACCTCAATCAAAGGATATTATTCACTGTTTTTGAGTTTCCGCGGTCTCGGAAAAAAAGTTGTAAAAAACTTTCTAGGGTCCCCGTATGGTTAAAATATGAGCCTGGACCAAGCGATTTGGGATGAAGAGACCTTAAGAGGGACTATAACAAGTTTTCAAAGGGTCCTAGAAATAGTTATTTTTCCTTTTTTCGGAAAAGACCATAAGAGGGATGATAACAAGTTTTTAGGGGCCGAAACTGATCTTGGGGAGTCTTGTGGAGGTCCATAGCACGTGGTAACAAAATAGGGTGAAAACAAGACGGGGCCAGGAAGACACCTTTGGAGACGTCAATCAAAGGCTATTATTCACTGTTTTTGAGTTTCTGGGGTCTCAAAAAAAAAGTTGTAAAAAACCTTCCAAGGTACTCGTATAAATAAAATATGAGCGATTTGGGGGGAAGAGGCTTTAAGAGGAATGATAACAAGTTTTTAAAGGATCTCGGAAACAACTATATTTTCCTTCTTCAAAAAATGTCATAAGAGGGATGATAATAGGTTTTGAGGGGCCAAAACCGATCTTGGGGATTCATGTGGTGGCCCATAATACATGGTAAAAAAAAGGGTGAAAATAAGACAATGCCCGAAAAGGCCCATTCGGAGACCTTAATCAAAAGGTTATTATATACTATTTTTTGAGTTTTCGAGGTCTCGGAAAAAAAGTTGCAAAAATTTTCCAGAGTACCCGTATGGTTAAAATATGAACCCGGACCAAGCGATTTGGGATGAAAAGGCTTTCTGATGGATGATAATAAATTTTTAAAAGTGTCACAAATTTTTATAGGGTCTGAGACTACGTGATAAAAAAAAACAAGGAGAAAATAAGACGGTGCCCGGGACATCCCTTCGGAACCCAAAAATAAAGACTATTATCCACTATTTTTTTGAGGTTTCGGGTTCTCGAAAAAAAATGCCATTATTTTTCTAGGGTGCTTGGTTAAAATGTGAACACAGTCTACGCGATTTGGTGTAAAAAAGCAATAAGAGAGATGATAACAAGTTTTTGTACGGTACAAAAGGTCGTAATTAGGTACATGGAAGAGTTTTTCGGGGTTCAAAAGGACATAAGAAGGTCCCAGGAGAGCCAAAAAACGACTGGCGTGCCCTCTTTGGGAATCCTCAGGAAGAAATGAACATAATAATTTTTTGACGCTAAACGGGAAAGTAAGTGGGTAGAATCCGAAGAGAGGAGTTGTGGGGAGAGAGAATAAGATATTATGTGCAGATTTGTCATATATTATATAAACAAGGATTTAGATTGGCAGAAGAAAGTGTTTTGGTAACTGAAAAAATATTATTAAATTTAGAACAATTACAAATGAATAATATAATATTAAATAAAATAACATTAAAAAACATTTTTATTGTAAGAATATGTAATGATTTATTGTAAATTATATTGATTGAAAGAGTTAAAAAAATCACTTTTAATTGTTCTAAATTTATTATATATTATTTATTTTTTCTTCATTCAAAAAATAAATATTAAATAATATTTTTTTTCCTTACTAAAACACTTTATTATGCAGATCTAAGTCTTTACCAAAACACTTCGTTTTATAAAGTAAGAAAACTGTATACTCCTTATAAAATTCGTCATGAAAAGTAATCATCCTTATATCTGGCTTTTTATGGAGTTCCATTCATTACTTCTGCTCAATTCACTTATAAAAATCATACCGAATAGTAATAATCATGTGTTGGTTAACCAGTTGCGAAATCTGTAACTCCATCAAAAATGTAAAATCACTGAAAATTTTGCTGTTTTACTACTAGAATAACCATAACAATGTTCAGATAGACATGTGAACCACATACTAATGAAAGAGTTTGAATCTTGATCCAGGCAGGTGCTATAATACTATGGATGAAGATTCCAATTAACACAGAATTTTGGAGAAAAGAGTGATTGATAATCAGTATATATAAGTTTAAATTAATTGTTTAGGCTGCTGTTATCAACTATAAAAACTCAAAAGATTATACTACGTACAAGAAGTTTAATATCAGAGCAACATATCATTAGAATTTATCCTTGGATTATGACCTTTACTACAGAGAGAAGGGAAGTCATGCTATTTCACAAGAATTTACTACAATTAGAATAATGATACATGTAACTTCTATTAATCTGCAGTGAAGGAGAACACTAATTCAGTTTAATGTCACTAGTAAACAATAACTCCCTCCAGCTGAAATTCCTATATTGAGAGAGTGGTGACAAACTACCAAGCTTAGTAGGAACATATACACAGACAAAAGATTGAAATTCAATGGCTGTGGAGTCAGTCTACCGGTCATGTTGCACACGGGCTTTAAGTATACCAGGAAGGGGCGGAGATGTGGGGGTCTTCAACATTGTATTCGATTGTGAGGGTGGTAATGGCATTTCATGTTGGTATGCATTTGATGGTGGTGGTGACGTGCAAGTTTGAGGTTGATATGAATTGGGTGGTGATGGTGGCTGAGAAATGTGGTTTTGATATGGTTTAGGTGAAGATGGTTGAGATATTTGAGGATGGTATGTGCTTGGCATGCTAGGACCTTCATCTGCATTAGCCGGAGTACTGCAAGCCCCACCATCAACTGGAGTTTTTTCGCAATATTTCATTTGCTTCAGAACGTAATTGTCATCATGAAGTTCGAAAGGAGTACTGCATGGGGGTGGGATATGAGGTAAAAGAGGTCAACACAAGTACACAACAGTAGCACAGATGAAATATTAGCAGGAACCAAAATTACACAACTTGAGGCATTTTCTTGAATTTTCAGCAAAGCTGCCTAGTTATCCTTTTATGTATCAAGCACAGGAATATATAAGTACAAAATTTTAAAGATTAACTCACCTGTTGAAGTCAAAATGCACAAGCTGCATATCTTCCGAGATTTCCACTTCAACAGTAGCATTTGGTCTAGTCTGTAGTTTAAACCACGCAAATCAATTAAAATGATCACTTCTTCAGTTCAGCCTATCATATAAGACTCCTCTTTCTTCATATAGATAAGATTAGAACTGATGTAACGAAAATGCTACTTGCTAACTTTTAATGAGATATAAAGTTAGATATTAATACATCACCCGTAAACATAGTTCATTAGAAATTTGTCACAAGTTCAATTAGCAGCTTATAAAAAGAAACAAACCCCCTCAATGATTCCGGGGTCTAGGTGTGGCTGTGTGAGCTCTTGCTTGACTCCCTCATCAAATTCAGGTGCACTTTAAATTACAGTTTTTTAGCATAGAGGTTATGTGCAGTTGTGCACCTTGCTAATCTTATAGGCAGAAGCTGACTGATGTAACAACGTAACACAATGCAAAACCACAGAAACAGCATAGACTTCTAATGAGCAGAGCTCGGGTAATATATAAGCTCAAGGGTGGATTCATATTGCTGGAGCAACAATATTGGCAACTGAATATAGTATCAAATTTTCATAAGATAAACTTCTTCAATGAATATATCTCGATTCGCTGTTATACAAACAATTTAGTTTCATGAAGTCTAGACATGTCAAGAATAAATAAAAAGTAAATCTGAAGACCAAACTCAAAATGTTGAGGAAAACTGTTGCTACAAGTTTCAAATACAGGAGAATGAACAAAACCAAAATATTTGAAGTACTGATTCATCTCAAGTGACAAACAACGAAACACTCCTCTCCCTCAGCCATCTTTATTGTTATTGTCAAAAAAAACAATTAGGTATCGCTAATTTTCTTCAGTATCTATCAATTTTAAGTATAAATTATCCTTTTATAATCGACAAAGAATTACTAATTGAAGAATGCTAAGGCCTTGGATCAGAAAGAGAGGAGTGGCCAAGAAGTTAAAAGTGAGTAAAAATCTGATGGGAAAAAACAGAGCTAAAAATAGAGGGGCAAAATGTGCCATTCAGCAATTGGTAATACCTGAACCAGAATAAATGGTAAAGCCACACCGCCAGTAGGAGTATTTCCATCACCGTACAGCTCTTGGTTACGCTGTATGAGGTTTTGATATCCTACAAACTATAACGATGCAATAGAATCAATAAAAGAATCAACTAGAAGAAATTAAGTAACAGAAGTCCCAAAGTCCGGAACTTTACACACACATCATACAAGTTACGATGATAATCAGTTGGACATCATTATATAGAGGGGTCATTACCTGTTCTTCAAGTTCCCGCAAATATGCAGTTTTCTTTTCAATCCTATTTCTCAGTCCAACCCGCTCTGTCTGCAATGGGTATAGAGTCAATTTGGAAAGCTAACACAAAATGAACTGCTCATAAGAGATACAGGTAATAGCAGATGAATTCCACACCTTTAATTCCTCAATATCATTCAAGCTTGTTCGAGGCAGTCCTTTCCATTGTATTTCCTTTTTGTCTTTTGAAATTATATCCATTGCCATTAAGACATTCAACGCATCATACACCCGTCGACGAATGTTTTTCTCATCATATCCTTGCTGGAACAAAACAACGATTAAATATAATTAAAATATCCAAGAAAGCAAGACAACTATTACTTAATTAAATTCAAAGACACCAAGAATACCTGGTCATTAGTCCCAAGAGCTTTGCTTGCTTCTGCATATTCAGTAACTAATTCATCTGCTACCTGGAAGTCATACTGATAATCAGGTCACAAAGCATTATCACTAATATGTGACATGTAACAAAAGCAACCCTTGGCACGAAAAAAAGGCCTAGCTCAGAAGCTGCTACAGAAAACTAGCATTTATACAAAAGCAAACATCAGAAAAGATTAAAAGGGCAAAAGAAAGAAGAATATCAAAAGGGCTAGGCATAGAATGTGCTCGTTGTGTAGGCCTGGCCATTTGTAATGCTTGCAATACAGACAAACAAAAAAATTGAATGGTCCAGCAAAAAAACTGTCTGGTACAAGTATGGTTGCCATTTTTCTCAATTTTCTCCACCCAAAACATAGATTAAACCCATGAGACATGATGCTCAATCTAATTCATGGAGAGCAATTTGATTAAGCAAGAGTATTGAACATAGATATGATGTCTTCTTTTAACAGACCACTATCCATAGCTCATGATCATAACCTCTTGGAGAAATTGGTTTGTGCAAATGCAAAACATTATGGAACAGTAAGTCATCATAAACATGGCAGCGCCTACAAAAGTAACATCTATCTCAAACACAATTCATTCTAGAGAAGATAATTGATGCATCGACATGCTGAGGAAGCTAAGCCAATTGTAGATGCAAGAGCTAAGACTTTAAAAACAAATCCAAAGTAGTAAATTATTGACCAAAGTAAATAAGAAGCTGCGTAGTTGTGTGAGATCCAAGACAGAAGCTGACCTCATTGTAAGTTGTCCTTCCCTTGCTCTCCACTTTCTCGCAAACTAAAACATTTGTCTACAAATCAGTAATGTACACAGCTCATAGGAACAACATTTCAATCAAAGAGGCAAGTATTTTTGGAAAAAAATGGAGGGAAAAACGGGCTTTATGCAACTTTCATGACTAAAGACATGCTATTTACCTTTCATACTGAACTGTCGAAGTCCACGACCACTTTTATCAGTACCAGTTGCACGTTGACCTCTTTTTTTCTTCTTACTCCTGTTTAGAATCAATATATAAAAGGGGAAAGGCTTTTTAGAGAAACAAAATGGATGAACAACATAATAGCAACACGAAACCAATGCCATCTTTCACATTTGCAGAGCAGAAACTTCATGACAAAAAGGAAAGTTTACATAAAATGATAATTTAAAATAAAAACAGAACCGTGAAGTTTTTGGAAAAGAAAAAAGTACCACTTTAGCATCACAAAAACCATGCAACAGCTTTGAAGGAGTATACAAGACTTACACAACAGCACCCTGAGAGGTAGAATCATCACCATGAATCTCAAGATGGCTTAGTCTAAGCACCGTATTGTCACGAGCTGGCGTGGCCATTCCAGCTTCGCGGCTGGAGGGTGAGCCCAAACTACCACTTGTTGATACTGACTGTCCTGAGGCAGCAGCACCCCACGACTGTGTGGCTACTCTAGGGTTTCTGTCACCGTCTTCCTGAGAATTCCCAGTTACCATCCTGCTGTTTGTAAAAACCAAGAATTGTATGAGTTAAACTGGCAGATTAGACTTTCAGCATGTATTGAGTAGAGGTCCCAATAGCTCATGAGCCAGTAGGAGTAACTGCAACCATGAAAAACAGATGATTCACAGTCCAATCCAATCATCTTTGAAAAATGACAATACATCAGATAAAATTAACGAAATCCCAAAAGCATAAAAAAGCAATGGCTGATGCCTATGTTAGTATCAGGTAATCTGCTCCCCTAAATTATTGACAACACAAGTTTCTGGTCAGTGGACATAAAATTTGACTTGAGGAAGACTAAAATTTTCTGCAATGAAGCAGGCTCCTGTCCAGATTGGTGATCATATATCCATCTAGCAACTCCAGGACTGAAAAATAACTAAATATAGCAGCTTCAAGCCTTCCAATTACCAGGACTTTTCTAAGTCCACGAACAGTAGTATTCCTAATATTAGTTAGTACTGCTAATATTCCTTCCCTCACTTGGTTTTTTCAAGGGACCTCGTATTTACATTTCTACTAGAAAGTGTCACTAACCAATTACCGATGAAAGGAATATGGCTGAACACATACAAATGACACAATCTATCCGAACCAAACTTGAAGTCTTTAATCCAATCCATCCATAATCCGGATCTAGAGCAATGTATAAAAAGGCTCAAGGCATACCAAGGAGATAAGATTTCCCTGTGCCAAGTACAATTGTGAGAATGAAAAAGGAAAAAAAAGGAAAAAATTGAGCTGCGCCTAAGTGAACCTAGGCACGGTGTGCAAAATCAAAAATGACTTGCTAGACACAATGAACCACATACTATGTAGTGGAAATAGTTGCATTATTTGACTGCAAACCAAAAAAAGGCGATTTACAGTAGTGATTTGTAATTTTTGGCTAAAATATATCAAATTAGGTAGCAAATTTCATACCTAATCTCTTGTACTAGCAAATTAGGTAACACTAGTCGAAAGAAAATGAAATCAATCAGCAGTAAAATCAAATTATAAAGGACAAATGTGGGATTCTAAACATCAGACAATGTCAACAAACTAGAAAAATCACACATTATGTTGATTTTCTAGAATATGTAGGACAAGCAAACACATTATACTCATCAGTGAAACACATTATATCCTGCAAATGATCCAGCATAATATTTATAACTTCACCAAATCAACCTTAACAAACACACCGAATTCCATTTTAGTTTCTCAACATCACTACAACGAATGAGACTCGATTATAAGAAACATGTAATACATAGTGTCCTGGAAGAACAAGAGAACAAATGGTGGCTACATAACATATATTTTGTTAAATTAAGTTGAAAAAACCGACGATAATATGTTCATGTTTCGATAAACCCTCACCAAACATTTAGGGTAAATCGAGTTACTAAAACAACCGCAAAAATTACAATAGCAAAGCAACAACTACTTCCACAAGAATCCAATTACCATCAAATTAAGCGCAAAAATCAACCAATTACACACGAAATTACTTCAATAACACAAACAATTCAACAATCAAATCAATTAAGCTACTAACAATTCACTCAACAATCAAATTATCTTCTAAAAATCAAATTAGAATAAAACAGCTCAAGCCCTAAGTATTTTACAAGAACAAGAAAAAGTCAAATTTTGAAATCAATCAACAAATAAATCCGAAATTTTGAACGACAATTAAAAGTTAAAAGTTGAGAGAAAGAATTACTGCGGTGGTAGTGGCGGAGCACAGGTGACTGCGGTGGTTCAAGGGTGATCGTCGATTTGAGGCGGCGGTTTTCCGGCGAATCGGCGAAAACGAGGAAAAAGAGGAGGGAAAATACGTTGTGTGTTGATTTTTCTATTTCTTTTAATCGTTTTTTTTTTTTTTGGTTTTTCAGTTTTCAGAAAAGAGTGAAGATGGAGTGTGGTTGGGGCAAAGAAGAGGAGATAGTTTTTTTTGGAGGGAATTGAGGAAATTATGCGTTAGGTTGAACAAACTTTAAAGGAGTAGGAATAATGCTCCCTCCGTTTTAATTTACTTTGCCGCTGTTTATTGTATGCACCGTTTGCATAGAAATTCTAGATTTGTGAAAACGTTATGTATTTCTAATTTCACTTTTGAATTGTGTTGAAATTATTTATACATCTATAAGTATTTACGATTTAAATTTGTCTTTGGAGGAAGGAAAAAAAAAACTAAAATGTATAAATTTTCCCTTATTAGAGTACATACCAGTTTCCTCTTAAAATTTTCTCCTACACTATTATTATCAATTAATAATATGCTCTATTTCACACCAAATATTATTATCATTATCTTTTGTGTCTATTAAATACTCGGTATTAGTTACTATAACATTGATAAAAGTGGATGGACAGTGGGATTATGGTCTTGCGAGTTCAATAATGTGTTCTAAGGACCTTCAAAATTTAAAGAAAGTAAAGCTCCCACTTTTTAATAGAGAAGATGTATGGTCGTGGAAGTTCTCGAAACACGACGACTTTAGTGTGAAAAGTGCTTACTATGTGGCTATGGCGAATATTCAGCAGGGTAGGGTGTCGGTGTCAGAAGAGCAACATAAGACTTTGTGGAAGAAGGTGTGGCACGCAAAAATCCCTCCAAAGGTGCGACACTTTGCTTGGAGGGCGTTAAACAATGCAGTTCCGGTTTTCATGAATTTGGAGAGCAGGGGGGTGGTAGTGGACAATGTGTGTAGAAGGTGTGGTGAGGGGAAAGAAGATGTTTCCCACTTGCTTCTAAAATGCAGGGAGTCTAGAAGGTTGTGGTATTTATCACCACTGCGGCTCGAGTTTGAGATGCCGGAGGGGATGGGGTTTTGGGAATGGGTAAATGCGAAGCTGCTAATCATGAGAGAAGGGGAATGGTGGGACATTTTCTGGGAGCTATGCTGGTCAATATGGCTCGACAGAAATGGGAGATTGTTCTCTAACTCGATGCATAATATCATGTGGTGGCTAGATAAAGCAGTTGGTGCGGTGGGGGAGTATAGAAAGGCCTTAGAGAGCAAGAGTACCGCAAGTAACGCCAAGGATAAAGAGAAACGGAATAGGATAGGGTGGACTCGCCCACCTAGGGGTAAATTAAAGCTCAATACAGATGTTGGAATGCGTGAAGGAAAGGTGGGTATGGGAGTTGTGATGAGGGACGAGACCGGAGATGTGTTGATGGCAGTTTGTGATGTGGAGGAAGAAGTTGCAGATGTGGAGATCAGTGAGGCTTTGGCTTTGCGCAGGGGACTACAAGTGGCAATGGAAGCTGGCTTTCGAGACTTCTTGGTGGAAGTGGACTGTGCGGGGTTGGTTGAGGTTGTGAAGAAGAAGGTAGCAAGCACTTCGATTTATGGTGGGATACTAGGGGATATAAATAGCTTGTTGATGCTTTGCAGTGTGTCGGTTTTTTCTCATGTGTTTAGAGAGGCAAATAGGGTTGCTCATACTCTAGCTAAAGTGAGTCTAGATTATGGTGAGTTTCGAGTGTGGCTAGAAGAACTTCCAGATTGTATTTCGTCAGTTGTTTTAAGTGACCAGCAATAAATCATCTTTTCTTTAAAAAAAAAACATTGATACTCCAAAATATGCTAGACAAATGCTATGTCAAATTTGCCTTGTCTACCACATGTCCACAAAGGCAAACTTAATATGTGTCAAATGTCAATGTGTGGGAGCAAGTGAGCAACAAATAAATTTGGAGGAAATATAAGAAAGAGTTGGTGAATAGTGAGGGGGAAAGTGAGTAAAAGAGATGTAATAACAATAAAGGGAAAATATTAAGCAAGTCTATCATCATTATTGCTCACATAGGCGAAGAATTAGATAATCAATCAAGTTACAACTTACAAATGACAATTATTGTGTAAATTTTAATGCAAATGAACTTTGTCTTACTTCACATGAGCATTAAATTGTTGATAAATCCCAACTACATCTAGATGGTGATATAGTCAAAAGTGTTCCCAAATTCATAAAATCTTTACAATGATTATTGTACTCCGTTGTAAAGAATCATATAAAAAAATTTTAGTAAAAAAAATTAAGCACATGCAGTATTACTTTTCAACGTCTGTTTTTTTAAGGTAACGACAATTCACCGAATACAAAAGCCTTGGCAGTATAAATATATTATAAATCAAGTAATATAACATACATATATAATTATAATAATACCCTTTGACATATTATTCTATTATTACGAACTCAAATTCAACTTTTTTTTATCACGACGCAGAGCGCAGCAACCTTGTATTATTTCACCTAATTGCACAATGGAAAAACTTGCACAATTGTAATGATGTGGTACATAACAAGTCTACTTAAAACTAGGTGAACTAAAAGGGTGTTTCACTTGTACAAAATGTGTCAAATTTAAGTCATCTCTCTAACCCCCAACCCCAAGTACCCAACCCCCCATGTTGGAAAGATCCGTTTGCATGTGCAACTTCCATTATTTTATGGAATTAGCTTCTTCATCAAACACTCTTTTATTACTCCATACTTCCCCCTTTATTTTATTTTTATTTTATTTCTCCTTTTTTTGTTTTTTTTTTTTTGTCTCCTTTATTTATTTTTAATTAAATCCATTACAACCCCCTTCTCTCTTTGCCAATTCCCATGATTCTGTCTTTAGATCCGTGAGTAAGGTTATGTAACTTAACATCATTTTAATTTTAGTTTAAACCAAACAAACCTCTATTTTCTAATCATCATTTCAACCCTATTAGCCTACTGATTATAGCTTACTTACTTCCTTGCTAACACTGTTTCTTTCTTGTACTTTGATTTTTCACTTTTTTTTTTTTTTTTGGTGAATTCAAAGAAAAAAAGGGTTAAAGTTTTAATCTTTTTTAGAGTAAACTTAGTGTTTTGTTTGGATTTAATTCAATTAAGTTTGTTTGATTGGTTGTTATTTGTCTCTCTCTCTTTCCTTTGTCCCCTTAACTGGGGGTATTTGGGCACTTGGGGCTCATCTTCCAATGAATTTCCAAGAACTCTTTTGTTGGGTTTTGGGCTTTGTATTAGCTTGTTCTATCCAAAACTCCTCTTTCTCTCTCTTCTTTGAAAAAAGGCCATTTATGGCGTCATCTTTTGTTTAAAGTTTTAATCTTTGGGTTTTTCAACACCTTCAACTTGCTGTTTTTGAAGCTGCCAACAAGTGTAGCTTAACAAAACATTGAAAAACAGAAGTTGGGGTTTTTCCAAAATCATGTCTTTTTAACATATTATTACTCTTACTATTCATTCATATTGTATTTTGTTGATGTTTTTTGAAGTTTTGGTTGATGGGTGAAAATTTGGGGTTATTTTAGATAAGATAAATTAGTGGTTTTGATTTTGGAAGTAAAAAGAAAAAAAAACAAAAGAAAAAAATGGAATCTGGAAATAGTTTTGACTCAATTGATGAGTTTAGTTTGGATTCTAAGTGGTTGGTTGATCCAAATCATCTGTTTGTTGGACCAAAAATTGGAGAAGGAGCTCATGCTAAAGTATATGAGGGAAAGTAAATTTTCTAATCTCTCTTTTCTTTTTCTATTTTATTCATTGTTTGGATTTTATTTTTTTAAATCCCTTTTTTAAAGTACTGATTTTTATTGGATTTTGATTTGTTGCTTAAATAAATTTTATGTGTATGAGAGTTTCTAGGTTTTTGTGAACTAATCAGGTGTTTTTGGGTCACTAATTTTGCATATGGTATCATTTTTTTTGCAGAAAAATTGTATATTAAAATGTCAATTGGTGTCATTATTAAGGCAATCATTTCTGTCTGACTGTTTCTGTATCTTTTGATTGGCTAATGATAATGTTTGTCAATTTGCTTTTTTTGTGGAAATGAAAGTGAGAGTGAAGTGTATTACTTAAATCATGAATATTGTGGTAGTAATCCTTGCAAAATTGCAATATTTGCCACAATGTAATGATTTTTGATGACTGATGAGGTTCTAAAGTAGGGTGGTGATTGTTGGATTGAGACTGTTCATGATCATCTTTTTGATGATTGCTAATGATGAGATGGATTCAGGTATAAAAACCAAAATGTTGCTATCAAGATTGTTCATAGAGGAGAGACAACCGAGGAGATTACCAAGAGGGAGGGTCGGTTTGCGAGAGAAGTAGCTATGTTGTCCAAAGTTCAGCACAAAAACTTGGTGGAGGTACTTTAATTCCACAGCCCTCATTGTTGTTTTCAATGTTCTTTGAGGTTAAATTTAAGGTGAATTTCGCCTGACTTCTATTTAGCTTAATGTGCTCACAGTTTATTGGTGCTTGCAAAGAACCTGTTATGGTTATTGTTACTGAGCTTTTGTTGGGGGGTACATTGCGTAAATACCTGTTGAATATGCGGCCCAAGTGTTTGGATAGAAGAGTTGCAGTAGGATTTGCTCTGGATATTGCTCGTGGGATGGAATGCCTACATGATCATGGGATCATACACCGGGATTTAAAACCAGGTATCGTCTCAACTTAAGGCTGCATTTTCCTTTTGCCTATGTAGTATGTGATCTGCTCTACTTACATTGCCTTTTTTCAACTTATTTTTGGCACTTATCTGAACTATATGTTTCTGAAATAAGTGAAGATACGGTGACCACAATAGTGTCGTAGTCCATTAATCCTATTGAGTTAGTATAGGTAGCTTGGTGTCATACATAGCAGGAGGTATGGTCTTGAAGATCATTATGTGTTTGATAGCTTTAAGAGTCTATGTGGAGTCAATAATCAATGGATCGCGAGCATAGCGCCAATTATATGGTACACCTGAAAACAAAAGGAGGGATTGCTCTATATTTAAGTATCACAAAGTACATTATTCTAATTGATCAGTTAATCCCCCTAATTTATCTATCATTGCTGGAGCTAGCTGAGGAGACTAAAATATGTCTTCTGGTTAGGTGAATTTTCCACCTTTGCTCACCTTTGTACCTTGTTCTTTAGTGTTCTTGAGCCTGAAGTTAAGTGTGCTATTGCCTGAAAGGGTACTGAACTTGCACTTCTCATGCAAATTTATCTTTCTTTTACCTTTTCTAATTAACAATTTTAGTCGATGCAAACTACTATTCCTATAAGGCATACTTAAGAGATGCAGGCTCGTAATAAATAATTGGATGTTCCACTGATGGTCCTCTAACAGTGATGTTTTGAACCACTAGGATCTTCCTCGTGTATTGGAAATGAAGACTTGAGAAGAATTGCTAATAAAGGCAATGATGTTGGCTTTTGTGATTAACCATAAGCCCATAAACCAAACAATTGCTCCCAATTTTTGTAAATTCTGGTAATCAGGCTACTATTGAACTTATGTAGTCTAATTTCATCATGTTGTTAGGGTTTATGATGTCTGTCTGAACCCCCTTGTAATCTCGATTGTGGCAAATTTTGCAAAACTATTTTAGTACAACTTTCCACCAGTACTGATACCTAAAGCCCTCCTGCTAATACTATTATGGCTTGCCAAATGAGATTAATCTTTGATACTGGTAGTCCAGCCAGAGATTTATGATGTCCGCCTGAACCCCCTTAAAACTCTCTGATGTGGCAAATTTCGCAAAACTATATTAGTGCAACTTTCTGCTAGAACTTGAAAACCAAAGCCCTCCTGCTATTAGTACCATGGCCTGCCAAATGAGAGTAATCTTCGATATTAGTGGTCCAGCCAGAGATTTTAGTGCAATGTTTTGTGCTTCTTGGTGCAAAGATTTCTGTAATAGAAACATCGAACAATATTAATGATAGTGATGGTACTGGCTAAAACATGTTGATTTATTAATAAGGTGTACTAGACATGTGGTCCTTCCAGTAGATAGGTTGTGTGGTAATGCTAGAATTTATTTGATCAGAGGCGAGAGTAGTAATGACTGCAGCTTTCAAGAGGCGATACAGTTATGCTTGTGATCATGCTAATTATTGACAACAACTTTTGCTATCTTTTGCAGAAAATTTACTGCTGACTGCAGATTATAAAACAGTAAAACTTGCAGACTTCGGCTTAGCGAGAGAAGAAACTTTGACAGAGATGATGACTGCTGAAACAGGAACATACCGATGGATGGCCCCCGAGGTGCTTTATTAGGAAAACTTATTAATTTCAGAGAACTTCTTATATGCTATTCCAGCAATCCAGGATGTCAGAGAGAAAAAAAGTACCGCCTTCCCTAAAATATTACTCTGAAGTTTACAAAAACTTATAATAATATGCCACTTTAGTTTAAGTGATGAAGAACACATA
This sequence comes from Suaeda aralocaspica, assembly GCA_016808085.1. Classification (NCBI taxonomy): domain Eukaryota; kingdom Viridiplantae; phylum Streptophyta; class Magnoliopsida; order Caryophyllales; family Amaranthaceae; genus Suaeda; species Suaeda aralocaspica. The sequence goes on along the minus strand of PYUH01000017.1, from coordinate 338,654 downwards.
GAAGTAACTCAACTATTATAGGGTCTTATTTTTGTAAACTCTTTTATCTCAGCATGAGGGGACAGTGTCTAAACTATTTCCGGACAGACAGGGTATCAAGAGAAAATATAACGATGTGGAGAATATTGGACTTAGGATGGATCAGGGTTTGGTTAAGATGCAAGTATTATCTTATTTGTGGTTCATAACTCTTATTTACTTTACTTTCGCGTTTTTATCATGACAGTTGTACAGCACTGTTACTTTGAGGCAAGGAGAAAAGAAACATTACAACCACAAAGTGGATGCTTATAGCTTTGCAATTGTCTTGTGGGAGCTTCTGCACAATAAGCTACCGTTTGAAGGCATGTCAAACTTGCAGGCAGCATATGCTGCAGCTTTCAAGGTAGATTTTGCTCTATTTGCATGCAATAAACTGAGATAGTGGAAAGGTAATACAGTATAATAGAAGTTGAGGAGGTTTAAATGCGAAAATGATGTTTTGACTAATAAATTTGCCTGTGTTTCTGAGACTCACACCGTGCTAGACTAATCATGTCAAACATAAGTTCCCCTTTGTAAAGCAACTTCAGCATGCTTTTGGCTCCAAATGATATGTTACGATTTTTAGAGTGTTGCCAGGTGCTGAAGACAATTTTATGTGGTTTGATTTGGTTTTCACCCTTTTCTTCAGAATGTGAGGCCTAGTGCAGATGACCTACCTGAAGATTTAGCAGTAATTTTAACTTCGTGCTGGAATGAAGATCCTAGTGCCCGCCCAAACTTCACTCAAATAATCCAGATGCTCCTGCACTATCTCTCTACCATTGCACCTCTTGGACCTGCAATCCCTCCTCGAATTTTCACCCGAGAGAATTCCATCCTACCTCCTGAATCTCCTGGCACGAGCTCATTGATGGCTAAGAAGGGTGGCTTAGATGAAACCCCACGGAAATCAATGGAGGACAAGCCTCGAAGTTTTTTCTTTTGCTTTGATGACCAATGTTACTAGGATAGACTGGTAGATGTAAACAACTTTCTAAAACCACCAAAAAAGGGGTTGTTCAGAAAGTGCTATTTAGCGTAACATGGCGAATGAGCTATCGTAACCTTCAATATGAGCATTCCGGTGAAAAAGTGCCTATCCAAATTTGCTTTCTTTCGTTTTCCATGTATGCTGTTGTCTTGTACCTTTTTTATGCCCTTAAGTAAGGAATATAAGCAGAAAGTTTATTCCACAACCAGCAGACTGATAGGCATATTATACAGGGCAAATGACTCAGATATATGATGCCTGTATCATGAACATATTACATCATCCTTCTAGTAATTTCAGTTTCTCACCTCGTCAGGATTTCTACATTTTTAACATGTCCATCGATCTACTTATGATTTGCTTCCTTCATCGTCTTCCTTCAATGAAGCTCCAACCTCACTGTTTCAAGAATATAATTTTGCCATATCATAACTAGATCAACTGATCCAAGATGATCGCCTAAATTGTGAAATCAATATGGCTTAGGAGCGATTTCATTTCAGTAATTCAATAACAACTAACAATCCATATGTATGAGATAACATGGCTGCAAGCCTGCGAAACATGGAAGCATGCTCATACTTTTTTCAAGGTTAAATTTTGTTAATCAGAGAAAAGTATGATCAATGAATCAGTACGTATCACATAACAAACGAATTACCACTTACAGCCTCCCACGGATAAACTTAGTTAGTTAAAACTCCTCTCATTATTTTAGGAGGTCATGAGATTTAAACTCACCACCTGCCCTCGTTACTCTCAAATCTCAATCACCTAAAACACTTACCACCCATATCAGGTGCAGTGGTGCCCATTACTTAGGAGACTGAGAATATGAGATCGCATCCCATCTACAACATTATCCTTGTGTACATTTATTTACAAATAAAATACATTATGCAAAGAATGAAGGAATACTAGAATAATTACATAAGTCAGTAAATTTAAGATTATTAATTAAATACATTTGCTATAAAACAGTACTCGTACATCATACAGTACAACATTTCCCTAGCAAATAAAGTACTCCGTAGCAATAATACATATTAATTAATACTCCTAAATTGTCGGCAAGTCTTTGCTTTAGGTGAGTGCTTAAAAAGAAAAGTCATCCGTAGTGTACCCTAACACTACAATTAATGTTACCACGTACTATTTATAATGCTGTCTATTGGTCAAGAATATGCTTTGCACCGTACATGCTATTTGCACAAATGGATTTGTTTTTTAACACAAGTATATAATGGATTATTAATGGTCATCGGTCAACACTAAAGTCTTTAGGAAAATAAGATTAGTTTCTCAGGTTGCGATACAAATAAGATTAAAATATTATAAATAATCACGTGACGAACGATGTTACTTCTCCAATATCTAGTTAGTGCATTAACAATTGTATATATTATCCATACCTACGAAGCATAAGATACGCGAGTTGCGATCTTACCATATAATCAAACTTATTTTACTTGGTAAACAAGCTAGGATCAAATGAGGTTAACTAATACAAAACGCACCATTTGTTTTTCTGTGCTATCGTGAAATTATTTGACATATATTGGCTAAATTGTTATGGTACCAAAGCTAAAAAGGCATATTATACCAAAGCAAAGTAGTGCATGGAGTATACAAAGCATGCACTACTTAATAAGGATAGATATAGAGGTTTTTGGCCCTAGCTATTTTCGTAATATTAGAGAATCCTTTCATTTCAATTTTCAAATCCTTGGTATTTAGCTTGTTCAAGCTTCACAATCATGGAATAATACACAGTATAGTACAATTCAATCATGCTAGCTAGCTCTTTTAATGAAATATTCGACCGTCATTGATATTGATGTCATTACCTATGCAATTGGTTATGAGGGAATAGCATATGGTGCAAAACTTTAATTTTTCTCACCTTATCTTTGAAGAATAATAAAATTAAAGTAACGAACCAACCTTTTTTTTGGCTTTTTTCCTAGTACAAAAGCCTTGCATTCTCTCTTATAATTGCTCGCAACATCAAAATATCATCACTTAGATAGCATAATAATGGCCTTTAATCTCCCATATAGACAACCATACAAACAACCCTACTATAGTTGGGAAACCAATCTTGAAAGGGGTGACAACGTCCGCAACAACGCCCTCAAGGCGGACGTTGCCACCCCTCGTTACTCAAGTGGTTATGATGATGAGGATGGAACCGTTCATATCGAGCACCATCAACCCCTCCAAAACCACCACCAACACGTGCCAGAGACCCCTCGTCGTCACCACCAAAGGGCTCGTTTTGTAAATTTTGCGGAGTTGCCCGAAACTAAAGAGAGAAGGCCGATAACGGGGCAGAAGGACGAGAAATATAAGGGTGGTATTATAAGCAGCAGTGTTGATGATGAAGCAGATGGCTTCATTAAGGATAGGCATAAGAGATTTGGGGCTCGCCAATGGAGCACTTTCAAGATGTGACCATACGTAGTACTTGGTCATATGTTATATCCAATAGTACAATTATTATTATTATTATTATTATTATTATTATTATTATTATTATTATTATTATTATTATCTTTTTTTGATTTTATTTTAATGTGTTTGAACATGAGCTATCTAGGGAGCAACCATGTTTAATTAGTTAGAGCCCTAACCTTTGAGGGTGAACCAAAGGTTAGACCTAGAACTATGATACACTTGTTAAAAAGTGTTAGTAAACAAAAAGTCGTCAAATTTATGAAGCTAAGTCACAAATTCTACTATTTGTGAATAAGTGGTCTAGTCACTTAGACTAGCTTAATATTGGTTAATGGAGTTGTTTTTCATTTTCTACATGATGATCTTTTGTTGGTAAGAAATAGATTATGGCATATGTATGTGATCGACTACGTCATAGCTAGACAGTATTTAGCTGTCCATATATAAATAAAATGCATATGAATGGAGTTATATATCAATTTATCATGTCTCATTGTATCCCAAGATTGGATTTGGGAACCAGAGATTTGATTGAAGTCAACTATATATATTGTAAAAATTTATTGTGAGGTCAAATTGAATAAAAGTCTATCCTCACAAAGAAAATATTATTGAGAAGAAAATCACTCCTATCTAGTGTGTCGTGTCACATTAGACTTGGAAGCAAGGTTATCAAGATTGGGATTCTACTTTGAAACAGAAAGGGCTTTCAGAATCGAAATATAGAATCAAATAAAAATAGCCAAGATGTCATATTCAAAATTCATTGAATGTACTTATAATAATATAGATCAAAAACCTTATAGTCATAAGAAATAATTGCATGCTTACCCACTAAACAACCAATAATTGATAATATATTAATTTATTTGTAACTTTGTAGGCATAATTTAAATTTATAAGGTTTTCGCTAGTCACTAGAAAACTATAAAATCGTAAAACGATCGAATCGTATGATCATATATGGATTGTAAATTCGTAAGATTCTAATATTCAGATTGTGATTTTAATAATTAAACTTGGAAGGGAATCTATTATATTGTACTTGGTATTGGTAATTTGCTAGTGTAGTAGTAGTGTGACCGATTAAATTACTAAATAAATTCATGTTTACATTCCAAATCTTAATTTTTTAATGTGCACACAAACTCACAAGTGATATTGTGAGATTACTGGTAAAGAATATAGAATATTGATAAAAAAAACAAGTTATGTATGGTGTGAATTTGTAAGATAGAAAATATGATATAATTATGTCATTTAAAGTAGAAAGTATATAATTAATTAATTAACGAGTAATCAACATGTGATGGAAATGTTGTCTACGATTTTGATTGAGTGTACTACGAATTTTGCTTCTTGACCGAGGTCGTAGTGATAAAGGACTTCCTAGCCTTATTCAATAAGGCCTCGAATCAAATGCTTGGAATATAAAGGAAAAATGGAAAATCTACGATAGAAAGAATAAAAGATGTAAATTAAAGAACTTGACCTAAATTTTTATTCCCTTCACGTATATTAGCTTCTAGTGTTTTTACTGTGTGAGAAGCGATAACTTTTTTTTTTTTTTGTGCTGGGGAGCCACAAGGGCGGGGATGAGAATCGATCCCAGGATCTCCTGGAACCGGGAGGGAAGCTTTTACCACTTGAGCTACCCCTCACTCTCTGAGAAGCGATAACTTTGAGAAGGAATCTAAAAATTTGTCACTACATGTACACAAAATTTATATCTATCATACATGGTTCAGCTTCCTACGTACTTTATTAACATTTTAACAATTGCAACGAACTCTTTACATTTGGTGGCAATTGATTGGTCATATACTCATATCTCATAATCAACATATTAGACACAACCAAAAGTTTTGCAACAACGACAAAAAAGAAGGGAAAATGCGTATTTAATTTGTACACCTTTTGGTTTTAGCTATAGCTAGATGTGAAAGCAACATATGTCTTTGAGCTCCAAAGTTCTCCAAACATATATGGTATTTAAACTCATTTAAAGTTGTAAATGTAAACTAAAAATGTTCTAAATTAAAAGATTCGGTCAATTGTCAAATAAGATCTTAATCTAACCATAAGCGAAGTGATTCTAAGAAGTTTCATAGTTACACTATGTTGGCTATAGAGAAGTTGCAGACAATTATTTGATTATGCATATACCACAACACCATATGAGCCAAAAATATTATTATGTTGCAACAAGCCAACGATAATGAAAAATGTTCATCTCATATGTAAACAAGATAAATTTTATCAACCATATGGCATATGTTAATTATCAAATGATAATTAATAATTAATTAAACACCCAACTTTAAAAAAAAAAATAATAACAACACGGATATGAACAACAGATTCTATAGACCCTAAATAAAGTTCCATAAACCCGCAATTGGTTGTTGTTCATGGGAATTGAATTCCATTTGTATATGTAAACACCCTTGGAAGCAAGCTAAGTATTATATTCCATTAAACCAAAGGTTAGTTGAATAGTTGGTAACAAAATATGCTATACTTAATTACATTCACAGTAACAAGAATACCAAGTGCTAATCAATTTTTAATTTGGATGGATCACAAAAGTGAAGATTTCTGATTATATCTCCTAGAAGAAATGGTATTGAATAAATTCCTAAGGCTATTTTTGCTTTCTTTTTTCCTCTTAAACGCCCTCATATAGTGATCAATATTATGTAAATCATGAAAATCATACTTTAAGACTAACCCATTTTCCAACTTTTTGGACACGGCCACAATCTCATAAGGATCCCAAAGTGATTGGTTAAAGTTCCATATCGCCTTCTTTGCTTCCTCATCAGCCTTCAACTTGTTCATAGCTTCAACTTCGAGTTTAAACCTCGAAGGTTTGTTTTGAAAGTTCCTTCTTCGAGCATCAAACTCGTTAGTCGCTTCCCTAGCAGTGTTGGAGTGACTATGCCATGCTTGTGCCACGGCTTTGAGGATTTCACAGTGTTTTTGCTCATTTTTGATTATTCTCTCATCATGTTTAAACTGTTGTTGCTTGTTTTGCTTCATGATGCATTAGTTAGTTGTTTTTTAGGCCTTGTTGTTTCAACGCTCAAGAGTCATGTAAGTGGACCATGCTATCATTTTGGGGCCAATGAGAACCTCTCATTTAGCTATCAATAAATTTATTTAGTATTGTCGTAATTCATTCACTTTAGGCTTGAAAGTTGAAACCATCATATAATTTGGGGATATATATATTAAGCAATGAAAATTTAGTTTTGTTTGTTAGCCTTTTGAGTTTGCGATTGGTTATTAAGTAGATGAAAAATGTGAGATGCACATGCTTTAAGACTTGAGACTCGTTAGGTGCATTAGTAGAAGAGTGGAGGAAATAGACGTGGAACCATATTATACAATCCTCTTTTATTTTTGGAACGATAAGGAAATGGATGGGTAAGTTTTAGGGTCATACAAAAAGAGACTTTCACTCCAATCTTTGACNGAGAAGCGATAACTTTGAGAAGGAATCTAAAAATTTGTCACTACATGTACACAAAATTTATATCTATCATACATGGTTCAGCTTCCTACGTACTTTATTAACATTTTAACAATTGCAACGAACTCTTTACATTTGGTGGCAATTGATTGGTCATATACTCATATCTCATAATCAACATATTAGACACAACCAAAAGTTTTGCAACAACGACAAAAAAGAAGGGAAAATGCGTATTTAATTTGTACACCTTTTGGTTTTAGCTATAGCTAGATGTGAAAGCAACATATGTCTTTGAGCTCCAAAGTTCTCCAAACATATATGGTATTTAAACTCATTTAAAGTTGTAAATGTAAACTAAAAATGTTCTAAATTAAAAGATTCGGTCAATTGTCAAATAAGATCTTAATCTAACCATAAGCGAAGTGATTCTAAGAAGTTTCATAGTTACACTATGTTGGCTATAGAGAAGTTGCAGACAATTATTTGATTATGCATATACCACAACACCATATGAGCCAAAAATATTATTATGTTGCAACAAGCCAACGATAATGAAAAATGTTCATCTCATATGTAAACAAGATAAATTTTATCAACCATATGGCATATGTTAATTATCAAATGATAATTAATAATTAATTAAACACCCAACTTTAAAAAAAAAAATAATAACAACACGGATATGAACAACAGATTCTATAGACCCTAAATAAAGTTCCATAAACCCGCAATTGGTTGTTGTTCATGGGAATTGAATTCCATTTGTATATGTAAACACCCTTGGAAGCAAGCTAAGTATTATATTCCATTAAACCAAAGGTTAGTTGAATAGTTGGTAACAAAATATGCTATACTTAATTACATTCACAGTAACAAGAATACCAAGTGCTAATCAATTTTTAATTTGGATGGATCACAAAAGTGAAGATTTCTGATTATATCTCCTAGAAGAAATGGTATTGAATAAATTCCTAAGGCTATTTTTGCTTTCTTTTTTCCTCTTAAACGCCCTCATATAGTGATCAATATTATGTAAATCATGAAAATCATACTTTAAGACTAACCCATTTTCCAACTTTTTGGACACGGCCACAATCTCATAAGGATCCCAAAGTGATTGGTTAAAGTTCCATATCGCCTTCTTTGCTTCCTCATCAGCCTTCAACTTGTTCATAGCTTCAACTTCGAGTTTAAACCTCGAAGGTTTGTTTTGAAAGTTCCTTCTTCGAGCATCAAACTCGTTAGTCGCTTCCCTAGCAGTGTTGGAGTGACTATGCCATGCTTGTGCCACGGCTTTGAGGATTTCACAGTGTTTTTGCTCATTTTTGATTATTCTCTCATCATGTTTAAACTGTTGTTGCTTGTTTTGCTTCATGATGCATTAGTTAGTTGTTTTTTAGGCCTTGTTGTTTCAACGCTCAAGAGTCATGTAAGTGGACCATGCTATCATTTTGGGGCCAATGAGAACCTCTCATTTAGCTATCAATAAATTTATTTAGTATTGTCGTAATTCATTCACTTTAGGCTTGAAAGTTGAAACCATCATATAATTTGGGGATATATATATTAAGCAATGAAAATTTAGTTTTGTTTGTTAGCCTTTTGAGTTTGCGATTGGTTATTAAGTAGATGAAAAATGTGAGATGCACATGCTTTAAGACTTGAGACTCGTTAGGTGCATTAGTAGAAGAGTGGAGGAAATAGACGTGGAACCATATTATACAATCCTCTTTTATTTTTGGAACGATAAGGAAATGGATGGGTAAGTTTTAGGGTCATACAAAAAGAGACTTTCACTCCAATCTTTGACTTGTGTATTCTTATTAAGTTATTAGCAGTTTGGCACTCACCATCTCTGTTACCTTAGACCGGGTAAAAAGATGAGTAGGGGTATACGGGTTTGGAACCTTGACAAGTTGTACCGAGGCCCTCTTTTGACCCTTAGATCGGACAACATGTAAAATTTTTGGTAATTTTTATTTATTTTTTTCAGGACTTTTAAACCTCTAAATAATGTAAATTATAGTTTTCATTTTCGGCTTTTGGGAGCTGTTCTGGGCTCCATTTTGTTTTATCCTTGTATTTCTCCCATGTGTTATAAGTTGATCTCCGGACGTCTCATGCTTAGTTTCAACCTCTAAAACTTGTTAAATACCCTCTTTAGAAAATTTTCAAAAAAAGGTACACTAGTCCTTTTCTCTCTCCCATGACTCGTCCTTTTACCTTTCAAACCTTAACAAAATGACTTAAGGCCCCCTTTGACCCATGGGGCACAATGTAAAATTTTCGTTAATTTTTTTACCAGGACCCGAAAACTTCCGAAAAGTGTAATTATAGTCTTTCTTTTCTCCTTATATTTTTCCTACATGCTGTAGATGACCTTAAGACAACTCTTGCTCTGTTTCAGCATATAAAAACTTGTTATCTTCACTCATTAGATATTTTTTTGAAAAAGGTAACACTAGTCTTTTCGCTCTCCCATGTCTCGTCTTGTGACCTTTCGAATTTTAAGATGTTAACCTAGGGCCTCTTTTGTCCATGGGGACTCAATGTAAAATTTTCGACAATTTTTTTTCGAAAACTTTAAACCTCGAAAACTGTGAATTATAGCCTTCATATTTAGCTTTTGGAGAATTTTACTGGGTTCTATCTTGTTTCCATCTTGTAAAACTCCCACGTGTTGCATGTGACCTTGGGACATCTCATGCTAGGTTTTAGCTGCTAGACAAATTCCTAAAAAGGACATGCTAATTTTTTCGCTCTCGGTGGGACTCGCCTTTCGATAACCTTTTGAGCCTTTACAAGTTGTCTTAAGGCCCTCTTTTGACCCTGGGGGCACAATATAAAGTTTTCTACAATTATTTTTTTTGCGACCCCAAAACCTCTGAATATTGTTAATTATAATCTTTATTTTTGGCTTTTGGAGGGTTGTTTTAGGCTTTGTCTTGTTTTCACCCTATATTTTCCCACATGTACATTGTTGGTGACCTCAGGACGTCTGTGCTTGGTTCCAGCCTCTAAAAACTTGTAATTTTATCTCTTTAGTCAATTTTTTTTAAAAAAAAGAGGCCACACTTGCCTTTTCGCTTTCACAAGACTAGTGTTAGGACCTTTTGAACTTGCTATCCTAGGGGCCTCTTTTGACCCCCAGGCACCGTGTAAAAATTTTGGAATTTTTTTTTTGTGTCTCCCAAACCTTTGAAAGTTGTGAATTATTGCGTTCATTTTCGACTCGTAGAGGATTGTCCTGTTCCCCATCTTGTTTTCACCTTGTATTTCTCCCACGTGTTGTAGGTAACCTCGTGATGACTCATGCTCAGTTTCAGCCTCTAAAAGCTTGATATCTTCCATCTTTAAATAATTTTCAAAAAATGACACATTAGGCTTTTCTCTTTTACGGGACTCATCTTACGAGCATAATTTGAAACCCTTGCCCAACAGGTTGTATGAGGACCCTTCTTTGAACCTTGAGGCAATACACAAATTTTTTGGCAAGGGTTATTGTATACTCCGTAGCTTTTGTTTTACGTAATCAAAGGGTCATACAAGGTTTCATCTTGATTTTTCACCAATTTTTACTTTGTGTTTCTAGTATACACAGCGGGTGATTTTATCCATTAAAAGCTAGCTTGTACGTTTTGTATCCTAACTAAGCATAAATTATAACCTATATTTCCGACTTCCGTGGGACGTTCTAAGCTCCAATTTGTTTTTGCCCTATCCTATTTGACCCTACACAAGAGTATATGTTTAAACCAAACAAACCCTAAACAGGTATATAAACAATCTTCGTTAAACATTTCCCGCTCAAATTCAAAAGCATTAAACCCCTAAAATGTCGACCTAGGGTTTTCTCCAAAAATCATCAAATTCAACGTCTTCAATCTTCTCTTCTCATGCCATTTCATTCGTTTCTCTCTCTCAAATACTCCGCTTCATTGCGCAGAAATCAATTTCGTCGAATTAAGAAGAGAAAACCAGCAATTTGCAGAAACCCTAACTTGAAGAAGATGAGTGCTCCAATGGAGATTTCAATTCCAAATTCAAATTCAAAAGCTGAAGCTACTGAAATTGACGCTGAAGCTCCCAAACATCAAAACGGCGTCGCTTTGGATTCAAATGCCTTTTCTCCGATGATTCCTGAACAAGCTCTTCCTGTTATTGATTCCGAACAACCTGATATCGCCGACGATAAATTTCTTGTTTCAGGTTTATAATTTTTTAATCTTTAGAAGTTGAATTTGTGATTTGAGTTTTAATTAGGTTTAATTTGTTAATATTTGATGGAATTTTGCCCTAATTGCAGTTGAAGTGTGCTTAAAGCCCTCTAGCACAGCCCCGTTTGAAGATATCCGCTCATCAGTTGAAAGGTTTCGTTCTTTATCTAATTCGTAATTGTCTAGATTGATCAATAGTTTAACAAATTAATTAGGCAATGCCTTAGTAATTGTTGGTTTGAATCAAGTGTTTTTGGCCCACTGATATTGACAATAAAGTCTCAACTTTGTTATTTTTTGTTTTTGTTGTGAGAGACTGTCAAAAGCGTGCAAGAGTTTCATTTTATTGTTTCTTTAAAGCTAATTAGCTGAGTTGATGTGTTGCATCATTGATATGAATTATATTCGGTGGTTAACTCAATATTGTGGATTCTTAAAATGAAGATGATATGGAGCTATGCCAGCATAAGAGAAAGGTTGACAATTGGTCGGATAACATATCAGCATGTCGCTTGAGTTGATGTTGCATTTTTATAGTCAATCTTAGGGTTTCTTATTGCAATATAAGTAGGTCCATTTTAAGCTGCATTTTCTTGCTCATTGATTGAATTATAGTTTTTAGTTTCACATTTGATGGCTTTGGTCTTCCTCGTATGGAGCTTTTAATGGTAATATACATGTTCAGTGCCGGAGTGGAAATTTACCATACAATGGACTAAAAAGGATCTGTTGGTACTGATAGGCGATAACTTGAGGTGAATGTAAGCTCAATGGAAACAAAGAAAGGAAATTCTGAAATTTTGTAGTTGTAAGATGTGTTCGTGTATCTGAAATGAGTATTGAATTTCTTTGTTTTTCTTTTTTACTGTCAGAATGCTAGAGAAAAGATGTTTGAGCTATACAAATGGTCCTGTGCCTTTTCCTGATGATGACCAATATCTACTTGATAATGTGCAGAGTATATGTATATGTGACACAGGTATGCATCTCTTTGCATATGTTTAGTGCTGTCATGGTTTTGTGTTTAGTTCTGATACATTAATTGTCTTACACATCTTTATAGATGAATGGGTGAAGAATGGTGAAGTTCTTTTATTCTGGCAGGTCAAACCACTTGTGCATGTTTTTCAGGTACTTTGCAATATAGTCATGGCATGCTACGTCTTACTCATTTTATGTGTCTTATCATATCTACATCGACAGTTTGTTTTAACATGAGATCTCGTGATTTTTTTGCTAGCTTAGTGAGGAAGGACCTTGTGAAGAGCTAGGGGGGGATGGTCAACATTCCAGCTTTAATGAATGGGCTCTTCCTGCTAAAGAGTTTGATGGAATGTGGGATAGGTGTGTATCTGTTCTTTACCGTATTTGGAATTGATTCAGCTACTACAATATGACTGTTGTATTGCAGTTTGATCTTTGAAACTGGACTCAAAGAAAGATTGTTGCGGTATGCAGCAAGTGCATTGCTTTTCAGTGAAAAGGGTGTTAATCCTTTCCTCGTCTCCTGGAACAGGTAAAGGAGCATCTGTATCCATCATCTTATACTTTATACTACGTAATTTCTTTTGTATTTATTTACATTGTGTATCCCTCAATCTGCTTGCTCTGTTGATATGGTTTCTATATCATTCTGCATCTATTTTTTTATATGCTTTTAGCTTGATTAGTGATTTTCATATCACATGCGTTTGTTTAGAGGTCTTGAATCCTTGGTTCTATTTTTAATGACATCTTAGTGTATTCTTTGTTGCACCAGAATATATATATATTTTTACTTGTCTCTTGGGATGTAAGCTGTTATTTTGCAATAATTTTCTCACCTTGAAAGCAGTAATGTAATCACCTCCTGAAAATATACAAAAATCTATTCATATTTTCAACATCTGATCTTTGAATCAAATATATCTTTCTAAATGAAAACGCAAACAAAATCAAATGATAGGTACTTGCAATAATTTTACAGGAACAATTACCTCTCAGAACTTGCTGCATCAACCTGTTTTTCACCTTTTACTGCTAGTCTATCAGTTGGGTGGTATATAGTCAATTGATGATTAAATTCGTTTCTAGCATCTTTTGTATTTGGAACTTCAGCTTTGCGAATATTGTTACTAGTCACATTCGTTTAACAGATAACATGTCCCTGTTAGATGCGTTTTAAATTGTAGTATAATTGACAAACTGACTAATGCAGTATTCCTTCGGAATTCTTGACTAAGGTTAAAAATTCCATTGTAGTTGGACTTGTGTGATGGGTGCCAAGATTTACCTTGTATACTCTATCTTTTTGCATAACAACTTTAGAGATTTAATAACTATGAAGCAAACAGTATGCTGTCTGGACTCAATTTCTATGCTTTGACATATTATCTGGATTAATATCCTGATATTGCTAGATGGTAGATCTTCTTGAATTTTTTCCTCTGAATTTTTTCTCAGTTTTTCTTTTCCTTGAACCTTTTCTATTGCAGAATCATTCTTTTACATGGACCACCAGGTACTGGAAAAACATCTTTATGTAAAGCATTGGCTCAAAAACTATCAATACGCTTCAGCTCCAGGTTTGGTTGTGTTGTTAATTTCTTTATTTCCATGTAATAACTGTATTGCTTTGAGTTATCAACATCCATACAATTGGCCAACTATTTTCTCTTTTTATGAAATCAGATATCCACAGTCCCAGTTGATTGAAGTTAATGCTCACTCTTTGTTCAGTAAATGGTTTTCAGAAAGTGGCAAGCTGGTAGGTGCTTTTCTGCAAGTTTGATCTTCAGCCTTGTCACTTATTTTCTTTCAACTCTATGAGCATTCTATTAATTCATAGAAATCCCATGGCTTCTGATTTCTGACTTCAATTACTGACTTTCATCCTATCGTACTGTCAAGCATTCTGTAATGCTTAATTACATACTTACATCTATTGAAACAATTTTACTCTGCTCTATCTTTAACGCTTTGTTTGAATACAAGGAAATGGAGAGAAAGGGAGGGAAGGGAAAGGAAAGGAGACAAGCTCCCTTGTTCGGATGATTAGTTGGGGAAAGGAGGGGGAGGGAGAGGGAGATATTCATTTTCCCTTCTTTAATAAACACTATCCCTCCAAAATTGGAGAGATTTGGAAGGAAAATGGAGCTCCCTTCCTCCATCCCTTTCTTTCCCCTCCCCTTCCTCCTATTACCCCTCCCTTCCTTTCCCTTCAAAATAGTTATCCAAACATAATGTTATTGTTTTCTGTATGTATAGGCCAATTCGGAATTTTTTATTTTCAAGTTCTTTGCTGACCAAGATGTTTGCTTTTGTTAGGTTGCTAAACTCTTCCAAAATATTCAAGAGATGGTTGAGGATGAAAATAATCTTGTGTTTGTCTTAATTGGTGAGTTTATAGTTCCACCAAGATATAAAAATTGAACACAAATAGAGATGAAATGTCTTTTATTTAATACAATTCTTTATCAATTACTGATTACATGTATGATCATGCAGATGAAGTTGAAAGCCTTGCAGCTGCTAGAAATGCTTCTTTGTCTGGTTCTGAGCCCTCTGATTCCATTAGGGTATCTTGCTGCTGTTGCATACTTTCTTAACAACACTTTGTTATTCCAAAGTTTTTTGTCGTTGTCTAGTTGACTATCTTGAAAAATGCTAATTCTTAGCCGGAATATCAGGTTGTCAACGCTCTGCTTACCCAGTTGGACAAGTTGAAAACCTCACCAAATGTGATAATCATGACAACATCGAATATCACTGCAGCTATAGGTATGTTGTACTGCAAATTCAGATGTTTTTTCCTCAGATTATTCCTTTTCATTTCTAAAACATCAAAGGCCCAAAGTTATAGAATATCAGCATCTTTTTGCCAGATTAAATGTCTGAAGAAGTCCTCTGTTTCCGCCTTTGAACTTTAAAATATGGCAGATGTTTAGACCTATTTGTTCGTTGCCCTTGGGAAGCATCAACTACCTCTTTGAGTTACCTATGCTTGATAAGGCCCTTGTTAGCTTGTCAAAAATCAACCCATCTTGTCAAAGATGTTTGATAAATCCAAAGAGAGCTAGCAAATTTATTATTCATTTATATTATTCATTCAAATATTGTTCTAGACATTCAGTTGAGAGTAGTTGCTTTCTGGGTTGCAGATATTGCTTTTGTTGATAGGGCAGATATCAAAGCTTATGTGGGTCCTCCAACCTTGCACGCACGCTATGAAATTCTGAGATCCTGCTTGCAAGAGCTTCTTAGAACTGAAATACTGAAGAATCTCCAGGTTTTTGTTCTTTTGTTTTATTCTTATCCAGATTCAAATATTCCATCCTGGCTTCCTCCCATATGCTTCATGGAGAGAATGGATAAATTTGTTTTATGTTGCCTTCTGACTACTATGGTAATGTAGGAATCACCCCATGGTATCCTGACTTTTCATAGTCTGAAGGAAAAGATGCAGTCATGTGGAACGCAAGATGCTCAGGCCTCATTGACACTGTCAAGGCTATTGTTTCAAGTTGCGGAAGCATGTGAGGTAAGAATACTTGTATTGTTTTGCTAATTTCCATCTGTTTGTGTAGTGTGACTTGTCACGGTTCTTGAAGGCATGATGTATTGTTTTTTTTAATTCCCATCTGCTCTTGTCCTACAGAATTTGAGTGGAAGATCGTTACGAAAGCTTCCATTTTTGACTCACGCAACTGTTGGTCATACCTCCAAATGTGATCCAGCCAAGTTTTTGTGCACAATGATTGATACAGCTAAACGAGAGCAATCTGAGCTACCTGATTGAATATAGGTGTATTTATTTGTTAGAAAATCATTTGTTGTACCAAGGTAATAATGGGGTTATGTGTGATCTTATTCTTGTAATATCAATTTCATAGTAGGTCTTTCTTTCAAGTTATCGAGCTCCCTGAAAAATTGGGGAATATATTAGTGAAATTGTACAGAATCAAATTAACTTCCATTTGAAAAGGACATAAATGAATATACTATTATGGCGTGTGGGGTACCTTTAGTTTTTCCATGGAAGTTCATTCAATTTCAAACTCCATTATCTGGAAAGACGAAAGTGCTAAAATTGAGGTACAATAGCTCTAGATCATGAGAAAATCAGCTCATTGAGTTAAGCTCATCAACATCTAGTACAAACATGAAAGCATACAAACACTGAAAACTGTGATGTTTTCGGCTTGTGGAGGACCTTCTCAGACTGTTGTTTTCTCCATGAGTTTCTCCTTGGTGCTTCCTATATCCTTGGGATGCCCCACAACCAATGCTCACTTTTAGCCTTTAAAACTTTGTACTCTTAGTAGAGTATATTTGAACTAAGGACATAGTAAATAGGAAACTTTCTTGTTCTTTCGACACCGTCAAATGACTTTTCGAACCTTAAAAGCTTTTTGAAAACCTTGTTTTGTCCAAAGGGGTATCATGAACAATGTTTGGCTATAGTTTATTTTGAGAACCTGAAAATTTCAAAAGTTGTGAATTATAGCTTTTGTTTTCAATCTCTGAAAGACCATTATGGGCTCTATTTGTTTTTTGATCCATGTTTCTCACACATGTTTATGATTACTTAAAACTCAAGTCAAGTTTCAATCTCTGAAAACATGTTTTGTTCCCTTTACGGAGTTTCGCAATAGGGACACACTAACCTTTTCTCCTTCTCCGAGTATCATCTTATGACCAAATCAACCACTATTAACTTTCCAGGGGTCAAACTTATAACCCAAAGGGAAATATGAAAAATCTAGGCCTTTTTTTTTCCCAGACAACAAAATTCCCATAAAATGTGAATAATAGTCTTCGTTTAGTTCCTAGATGGCCATTTCAGGCTCTGTCCTTTTTTAGCCCTATATTTTCCATAAAAAACTTATTCTATTCTCTTATAGAGAATTCTTAAACTACTCATGTTTTCATGCATGATAGGGTCAGGCATGGTCAAGGACTCAAGGCCAAGGCATGTGCATTGCCAAGGTGCTCCCAGCCGTGGGCCCATAGCCAAGCCAAGGCAAAGGTACTCCTAGCCAAAGCCAAGGCATAATGCAAACACTCCTAGGCAAGTAGCAAAGGCCAATTAACTGGTCAAAAGGATACTCTCCTTCCATATTGACCAAAATATTATCAAAAAAATTTTTTTTTCTCAACTTGATGGTGAATTAGTGGGTATGCATTTTATTGACTTTCACATCACGCTCTTAATGGACCACCATGGTTAATAAACAGATCGAAGCAAATAGATGTAACACTCTTATATAGTCGTATCAAAAAGAAAGGAACCATGACCTTTAATTTACTCTCTCATTAAGTCACGAGTGCTCTTTTTCTAATCATAACGTATATCATGTGTTGTGAGTCTTGTGACATTACATTGTTTATAGTCGCTATCTCACGGTAATGCATGGCATGTGTGAGCTATTCAAACATACCCATTTATAGTAAGTATATATATGGTTAATTTTTATGAGAAAATACCGTATATATATATACTATTTATTATTTACTTATTTCGGTATCTACTCCGAAAATGAAATATATATTCTAGCTACTCTTTGTACTACCCGAGTAATTTAATCCTTCGATTATCGATTTTGTTATTTAAATACAACAATATAGAATTATTTACAAGTAGCTAGGTAAAATAATGTGTAAACTTCACAAATCATAATAAAAAGACTCACAAAGTTATTAAGAATAGGTAGATCGATCTTGCAACTTCTTGTACGTATTGAAAACATAAAATCATGTTCAATTGTCTATGCCTTTTAAGGCAATAATATGTAAGCGCGGTTGTCTTTGAATTGGTCCATATGATGTTAGTCAAATTATGTGATTCTAACTACAAATGATAAGTGTCAAACATAAACATTAGATAATTGTCGTCAACTGAAGGCATGATATGCTAATTATTATTTTCTTTGCATCTTTAGCTGACCAAAAAAGGCTTTGATAAATGATAATGGACTAAAAGGCTTTGTTTTGTTAGTCAAGCAGTGTGTTGACATGAGTTGGTAAAGTGAGACCGGTAGAGTACTAGTGCCAAACATTCAAATGATTCAATTATTGCGGCAATATAATACATACACATAAACTTTTGAGCTCTTACTATTAACTTTTGAGATCTAAAACATAAACTAGTGATGGTTTTGCTTCTTTCTTTCTAAGTATGAAAAGTGCTCCGATTCGATGTAAATTGTAGCCCTAATGTTAATCATTCAAAAAACACTTGTTTGTAGATATGATTGTATCAATGAAAACATGCTGCATCTGAAAAATAGTCATTTATATATCCCTTCATTCATTTTTGGGTTTCTTTCACTTCTTTAAAGTTAAATTTTAACAACAAAGAGATTATAAGATAAATGCGTGTGCAATTATATATATAGAGCAAGGATCCACTAAAAACCTTAAATTTGCTAAAAACCGTGAAAATCACAAAAAAGGGGTACATATAAGATTTAAAGCGGTACATATTAAGATTAAAGTGGTGTAAGTACATTTACAACAATTTTTTTATTATTTATGAAAATGTCATTAATTAAGTATGTGTACCCTTTTATACCTCTATTGTACCCTTTTTTTGTGGTTTTCACGGTGAAAACAGTTTTCACATGATCCTCTTTCTATATATATATATATATATATATATATATATATATGAGTACGTATTTTGTTACTTTCAGTCATCAATATACTAGTGTGTGTGTATATATATATGTCGAAGGTGAACAAATATTAATAAGTAAAAAAAAGGAGTACAAATATTAGGGAATAGAGATGCACTAAACATTCGCAAAATCTTTTATAAAATGGTCTAAATCAAAGCTACATTAACAATATAATTTAGAAAAAGTAGAACAAATTTCACTACCAAGAACCGACCAAAAGCAAGTGATACAAGAATCAAAGATATTCAAAAAAAAAAAAAAAA
>PYUH01000017.1:283726-308710 GCA_016808085.1 Suaeda aralocaspica | reverse complement strand
GAGAAGTTCCCAACAGTTTTGGGTGGTTCATTTGCTATCTTTTGTACTTATAATGAAGCAAAACATGATATATGGGTGATGAAAGAATATGGCGTGGCGAATTCATGGAGCAAGATTTATAGCTTTAGTTTGGAGTTTGATAAACTCTTGCATTTCAATAACAATGGTGAGTTGTTTTTTGCTGTACAAGGAAAAGGCATAAAATCATATGATGTTCATGAGAAAAGGGTAAAAGATCTTGCTAAAACTTACTCACCATCTTCAAAATATACAGTTTTTACTTATGTGGAAAGTTTAGTACTACTTAAAAAAAAACAGGTTCAATGAAGATGAGGACGATACATAGGATGTTTCATTGGGAATATATATATATATATATATATATATATATATATATATATATATATCTACAATTTGATGCTTTTTATTACCCCATTTATGTTTTCTTTAGCTCCAATTCAATTATTTTGGATACTGATTTTTGAACTTGCATTATTTGATTCTAATTAGTTTGGTTCATGTTGCAATGCCTTCAACTATTTTCGGCCTTTTGGTCCTACATTTTATTTATCACATGTATGAACGATCTCATCCTTGTATACTTTATTCTATGTGTATTAGCGTACAAGTATTAACCATCTCATGTTTTGTGCAGTGGCAAACAGGCAAAAATTATAATTATATATGACCAAAACAAGGGAATTTGTTTAACAATAATGTTGTCAAAATATCCAACTCTAGATCATCTAAATTAATTATAGTTGAATTTAATTAGAGTCTTGGATACGTGAAAATGATAAGCATGTAATTAAAATGTGTACTGGTTTAGTTGTTTGTGTCGCTATTGTTGAATTTGCTCAAATTAAGTGAATGTATTATCAAACCGCCTAATTTGTTTTAGTGGGCTACCATTCAACATGATCGATTAAAAATAAAAATACATTAACACTTAAAATTTTGGAAGTCTTCAATGCAGTAAGAAAAAGTACCAAAATTTTAATTATTTCAATTATTATTTTTATTATTATAAATTTTCATTAGTTTAGTGCAAATAGACAAATAGTGGTGAAATTGCGTAGAGGTTTTTGCTACGTAAGCTTCCATATGATTCCTTTCCTTTCCTTTCCATGATGAGACCAAGACTCCAAGGTCATTATTCTCGCAAGTTCATGTTTTTGTAGCTATGGCCATTTGTCTTTAATGAACCTATTATTCCATCGAAAATCATTGAATATATATATATATGATTGGGATCAATGAGAACCATTTTTTACCTGAGATCCGTAACAACTATACCAAAACTCTTTAGTCCAATTTTTTTTAGGTGTTATATTGTTACTTTATATCTATTTTTATGATAACAAGCAATAAATATTTATTGAAGTGTTTTAAGCTATCATATATAAACTATGACCACCTAAATAGTATACGATCATCAAAAGTCTAAAAAATTAATTAAACCTTTTTTAAATTGAAAACTAAGGGTATACCTAGTTATAATACATTGTTAATAAGTGATTGTAACTTTTAAATGATCTAATACGGTAGTTATTTATTAGTTCTCACGGTTCTCATGGATCCATAAAGCTCAAGAATTATTTGAAGCTTTGTCTTTAATTTATTCTTTCCTTTTTTTTATTTCCAGAATTTAGTATTATTTGAAGCTTTATATTTGCTCTTTGCTTTGTTTCTTGTCATAATTTAATGTTATTTGAAGCTTTATAGGTGCATTTGGGGGCAAAATAAAGGTGGTTTTTCAAAAGAATTTTATTCGTTAAGACATTTTGTATTATATAACCTCTGAATTAAAATCTTTTGTATCAATTTTTGTGAAATAATATTTTATGTTAAATGTTTGTTTTGAAATTAAAACCTCAATCATGTTTTCCGGTAAAAAAAGTCAAAGAAAACACCATACAATTCATGTTCATGTGCATTACACTCGGCAAATAAAACGAACTCGGGAGAACAAAAAAACAATTGTGTCCTTCAAAAATATCTCTAAACGAGGGCTAACAGCCTTTGATTGAGGCCTTTTCAGGAGTCTTCTTATGTCCCGTCTTATTTTTGTCCTATTTTTTACCGCATGTTATGGACCAACATAGGACTTCTCACAAGTAGTTTTCATCCCTCTCATGGGCTCTTTTGAAAGACAGAAAAAAAACTATTTCGGAGACCCTATTATAACCTGTTATTGTCCCTCTTTAAGCTTTTACACCCCAGATCGCTTGGTTTGGGTTTATAATTTTAACCATACAGGCACCCCGGAAAGTTTTGTCAACTTTTTTACGGGACCCCCGAAACCCAAAAAACAGTGGTTAATAACCTTTGATCGAGGCCTTCTGAGGAGCCTTACCGGGAGCCATCCTATTTTCGCCCCATTTTTTTACCGCGTAATATGGACCATCATAAGATTCTCCGCATTGAGTTTCGGCCCCTAAAAATATGTTATCGTCCCTTTTATGGCCTTCTCCGAACAAAGGTAAAACAAATATTTCAAGGACCCTCTAAAAACCTGTTATTGTCTCTCTTATGGACTTTTCACTCCAATTCGCCTGGTTTGGGTTCATATTTTAGCATACAGGCACCCAAAACGGTTTTTGGCAACTTTCTTTCAGAGACCCCAAAAACTCAAAAACTAGTGGATAATAACTTTTGCTTGAGGCCTTCCAAGGACCAGTCCTATTTTCGCCCCGTTTTTTTACCGCGTGATATGGACCTCCATTAGAATCCCCATAATCGGTTTTGGCCGCTAAAAACCTGTTATCATCCCTCTTATGGCCTTATCCTAACAAGGAAAAAACAGTTATTTCCGAGATCCAATAAAAACCTGTTATTGTCCTACTTTAGGTCTCTTCTCCCCAAATCGCTTAGTTTTGGGTTCATACTTTAATCATATGAGTAATTCGGAAGGTTTTTCACAACTTTTTTTAGGACCCCGAAAACTCAAAAACTGTGGATAATAGCCTTTGTTTGATGCCTTATGAGGAGCCTTCCCGGGCCCCATCCTATTTTCGCCCTGTTTTCTTACCGCATACAATGGACCACCACAAGACTCCTCATGATCGCTTTTCAACCCCTAAAAATGTGTTATAATCCCTTGTATATCCTTTTTCCGAACAAAGGAGAAACAATAATTTCCGACACCCTATAAAAACCTGTTATCGTCCCTCTTTAGGCCTTTTTAACCCAAATCGTCTGGTTCGGGTTCATGTTTTAACTATACATGCACCCCGATCAGTTATTGGCAACTTTTTTTTCCGAGAACCCAGAAACTCAAAAACAGTGGATAATAGCCTTTGTTTGAGGCCTCCCATGGGGCATTTTTGGGACCCGTCCTATATTTGCCCTGTTTTTTTTTACCGCATGCTATGGACTACAAAAAGACTCCCCACGATCAGTTTCAGCCCTTAAAAACATGTTATCATCCCTCTTATGGTCTTCAACGAATAAGGGAAAAATAATTATTTCCGGGACCTTATAAAAACCTTTTATAGTCCCTCGTAAGGCCTTTTCTCCCCAAATTGTCTTATTTGGGTTCATATTTTCACATTTCAATCATAATATGGTATCAGGAGTAAGGATGGAAATATCAAGTGGGTGATCCATTACCCATTTCATCCGCCTAAAATAAATGGGTGAAAAGAGGGTATCGGGTGAAGCAGGTAGATGATGGGTGAGGTTTTTTTCACCCATCACCAGTTTAGCACCCGTATTATGAATTTTATAGACAATTTTTAACTCATAATTATGTTCAAAGTTTTTTTAAATGTCATATATTTTCACATAATAAATATATACAAAACACTCCCCCTTACTAACCACATGATCAATCCGTTTCACCCGCGGATGACGAATGGATCAACGCGGGTGATAATTTTCGTAGGTGATGGATGGATCGGTTGGAAGCGGGTGATGCTTATTACGCCCCGAAGCCTATCCATTCCCATCTCTAATAGGGAGGGGAAGGAAAAGCTAGTTTCATCGCAGTTCGAAAATCCTCCATAAAAGGAACATCAAATATTTGAAGATGCTTAAACCAGGTGTGGAGTCTCCCGGGGGTTATCCTAGGTACTTGGTAGAAATATATATCGGCGAAAAAGAGACGTGTTCAAAAGGTCCCTAAGAGCCATAAATAAAGGCTTATTCACAATTTTAGTGATTCTGGGGTCATGTAAAAGAATGACTTAATATTTTACAGGGTTACTCTTGGGTCGGGCTTTTAGGGTTGTTACTAGGAGTTATTTGGATCATAAGACTACCTTGAGAGGGGAAAATCGTCGGTTTGACCTCGATCAGTTCGAAAACAAATTTTTATAAGAAGTTAATCCCTGTTGTGGAGCCTCCCAAGGTTGCCTAAGTAATTGGTAAATTCACGACTAAGGGGACCTTTCGATCCTAAAAAAAAAAGTTATTGAAAGATTTTCTAGGGGTAAATTTGTTAATATAGTAATACCGATGGGGTTTAAATTGTCAAAAAAAATATAAAAAGTATATATATGTGAAAAAGGAAATAGAGGATACACACAAAATGGAAATACAAAAAATAAAATGAAACAAATAGAGTATATTTCAATCTATTCAATTCTTATCAAAACGATTGATACATAATTTAAGTAATCCGTATGTAACATTTAAGTTGAGTAATTAAAGAATTATAGATGCAAAAAGTAAATGGATTTCCAGTCAAAGAACCACAAGGGTTGTCTGTTGTACTCCGCATATTAATTTGGAGCCACATAACGAGAAATCTACAACTCCAAAACTATATTAATCTCTTTATCATTTTAATATCCTATTAAAAATTACTTCAATGGCTACAATCAGAGTAAACACTACTTTAATGGCCGGTCTATGGTATTGAGTCATCAACATACAACATCGCTAACATGGATTTGTGAAATACAATGTATGCAAGTTTACCTCTTTTGAGCTTAAGTTAGGTTCAATTGAAGTATTATGGGGTAATAAGAATTTTAATGTTTGTATTTAATTACAATTTAATTCTCTGTATTTTTAAAATTCAATCCGAACATTTGCTTCTATCTTCTAGTCTAGCCTAGTAATAATGTTTGAAAATATTAATGTCTACTTTTATGTCAAATCGTTACAATTAAATTGTCATGATAGTAATAGTTATAACAAATGAAGGTACTATACTAGTATTGCATATACTTCTTTTATGCTACTAACCTTACCTCTTCACATCTTATGATTATTAATAATGTGTGAAACCAGTGATTAGAATCAAAATTTTCGAAAAAATGTAAACTTGATATAAAAAATCCGAACTTTAAACAAAACTCTAAAATATGGATTAATAATTACTCCTCAAGTGACATAGAAAACCTGGATAATAGAGAGAATCAATTGAACATGATGATGACGAAATTGGGAATGAAAGAAGAGGAAAAAAGGAGGAAAGGAAACGTGACAAAAGCAGAGGAGTAAGTGACATGGACTTCTTAAGTTGTGATTGGACACCTGCAATAAGTATGCAAGCAAGCTTAATGACATCAACATGACTCCTTTCTGTAATCTATTTATTAATCGCACGTGTCACTTTTCTGTACTAACTTTTCTTCATTTTGGTTTGTTCTTTGGAAAAAAAAAGAAGAAAAGGCATTCATGCCTTTATTGTTTTTTTTTTTTTTTTTTTTTTGCTCTTCTTAATAACTCTCGTTATTTTTTTTTAATTTTTAACAATAGATTTTAGACCGTAGCCTTATTATTATGGTATTCACCGTCATATTTATACAATTTTACCTTCAATTAATACTATGTGACATTTAAAATGCAAATAGCCGAACAACTATATATAGTTCTAAGTGTAAATATAAGAGGGTTAAAATAGACAGTTCATGAAAAATAAAACATTAATTACACTAATTTTGTTGTATTTTTGTTATAAATTCACAAAATAGTGCCATTTTTGGAAGTGTATTTAATGCTTATTTGTAGCCATATAGACTATATATTGCATTACCCTTTTTAAAATGGCCGAACGGTCTAAAGAATAAAAGCTTAGTGAGAATTAAACTCAAGTCATAATAGCTCGTGTTTCTAAACCTTACTTTATTGGGCTAAATCGCATCCTCGGGTCCATATTACACTATGTATTACTTGCAGCTACTTTTAGTACTTTGTACTTCGTATTAATTTGCACATATTTTAAGATGATAAAATTAAGAATATAATAAATTTTGTAAATAAATTAATCAAAATGATTTTAAGGACAATGTTTTTCAGATTAGCCGTTTCAGTGTCTGTATTCGTGTTTGTTTTCGATCCCCGTTCTCAACTCCATTCAACCTAACCGATACCCCCATTTCATATTATTTATAATATCTTTACACTTTATTTTATGTCAAATCATTACAAATAATCCGAGAGAAAGATACTATGTTTGTCCAATAAGTATTTTTAATGATCTTCTTACCCCCACATAAGAGAAAGAGAAAAAACATAAGCAAGAGTGAGTGACTCAGAACTTCAGAAGCAGCAGAAAGCTGAGAAGAAGACATTTTAATGCATCATCAACTAAAGTCTAACAATAAACAAGGTTTTTTCTTTTTCTTTCTCTTTATAACCCCCAAAAATTTCAGATGATTTATCTTCTTTATTAATTATAAATGCTGACACATTTTTCTGGTGAAGCAGAAGCAACAATGGAAATGGATTTCTGGGGATCAAAACTTCAGTCTTCTAATCACTTCTCTGCTCATCTTAGCTCAGGTTTTCTTTCTTCAACTTTTTAGATTATTTAATCTGCTTAATTTTGCTTCTTAACAGTTCTTAACTATTAGTTTTGCAGATAAAACTGATTAATTTCCTTAATTACCCTTTTGAAACTTACAATTGTTTCAGTAATTGATTAGTTCACTGTGCTTAATCTTGTGTAAATAATTGTGGAGTTCTTTTAATTTTGCTAATTATTGAGTGATTGGTTTGTTCTTACTTGCTATATATTGGATTATGATAAAATTCAGAAATTTGAGTGAAGTGAAGTTAAGTTAAGATAAGTTACTGTTTGCCAAAAGAAAGTAATTACTCCAAATTGTAAAAAGTTTTAATCTTTAAGCAACCAAAAGCATGGGGGGAACATTGATTAGAGGGAAGAGGGGTCAAATGTTTTAATACAACAACCTTTTAGGTGGTTTTATTGGTCCTACATGGTTACTTGAATAGATTAACTCATACTTAAAGAAGTGAAAAGAATCTANTTTAACAATAGATTTTAGACCGTAGCCTTATTATTATGGTATTCACCGTCATATTTATACAATTTTACCTTCAATTAATACTATGTGACATTTAAAATGCAAATAGCCGAACAACTATATATAGTTCTAAGTGTAAATATAAGAGGGTTAAAATAGACAGTTCATGAAAAATAAAACATTAATTACACTAATTTTGTTGTATTTTTGTTATAAATTCACAAAATAGTGCCATTTTTGGAAGTGTATTTAATGCTTATTTGTAGCCATATAGACTATATATTGCATTACCCTTTTTAAAATGGCCGAACGGTCTAAAGAATAAAAGCTTAGTGAGAATTAAACTCAAGTCATAATAGCTCGTGTTTCTAAACCTTACTTTATTGGGCTAAATCGCATCCTCGGGTCCATATTACACTATGTATTACTTGCAGCTACTTTTAGTACTTTGTACTTCGTATTAATTTGCACATATTTTAAGATGATAAAATTAAGAATATAATAAATTTTGTAAATAAATTAATCAAAATGATTTTAAGGACAATGTTTTTCAGATTAGCCGTTTCAGTGTCTGTATTCGTGTTTGTTTTCGATCCCCGTTCTCAACTCCATTCAACCTAACCGATACCCCCATTTCATATTATTTATAATATCTTTACACTTTATTTTATGTCAAATCATTACAAATAATCCGAGAGAAAGATACTATGTTTGTCCAATAAGTATTTTTAATGATCTTCTTACCCCCACATAAGAGAAAGAGAAAAAACATAAGCAAGAGTGAGTGACTCAGAACTTCAGAAGCAGCAGAAAGCTGAGAAGAAGACATTTTAATGCATCATCAACTAAAGTCTAACAATAAACAAGGTTTTTTCTTTTTCTTTCTCTTTATAACCCCCAAAAATTTCAGATGATTTATCTTCTTTATTAATTATAAATGCTGACACATTTTTCTGGTGAAGCAGAAGCAACAATGGAAATGGATTTCTGGGGATCAAAACTTCAGTCTTCTAATCACTTCTCTGCTCATCTTAGCTCAGGTTTTCTTTCTTCAACTTTTTAGATTATTTAATCTGCTTAATTTTGCTTCTTAACAGTTCTTAACTATTAGTTTTGCAGATAAAACTGATTAATTTCCTTAATTACCCTTTTGAAACTTACAATTGTTTCAGTAATTGATTAGTTCACTGTGCTTAATCTTGTGTAAATAATTGTGGAGTTCTTTTAATTTTGCTAATTATTGAGTGATTGGTTTGTTCTTACTTGCTATATATTGGATTATGATAAAATTCAGAAATTTGAGTGAAGTGAAGTTAAGTTAAGATAAGTTACTGTTTGCCAAAAGAAAGTAATTACTCCAAATTGTAAAAAGTTTTAATCTTTAAGCAACCAAAAGCATGGGGGGAACATTGATTAGAGGGAAGAGGGGTCAAATGTTTTAATACAACAACCTTTTAGGTGGTTTTATTGGTCCTACATGGTTACTTGAATAGATTAACTCATACTTAAAGAAGTGAAAAGAATCTAGTTTTATAGTGATTGAAATTGACAGGAAATTGATTAATGTTTTAATGATTCAGAAGATACTAGAGAAGCAAAGTAAACAATCATGATATAATAGAAAAAGAATATGATTTGTATTGGTTGAAATTGACAGGAAATCGATTAGTGTTAAATGATTCGGAAGTGAAGGATGATGCAAGGGTTTATTTCCCTTGTCCGTTCTGCTATATTGATGTTGAACTCCCAGTGCTTTGTGATCACCTTGAAGCCGAACACTGCTTTGATGTCAAGAATGCGGTATGATTATCCTTTTCGTTAATTGATGCTTTATTTGGCTCCTAAATGATCATTTGGTGATGTATTTATGGAAGGGATTTAGCTATGAGTAGGATTCAGGAAGCATAGTAATATGCTTCTGTTGCCTATTTATTTGACAAGGTTTGTTGCTCTTGGTACCTAATACTCAACAATTTGATGTGTATGCATAGATTCTTAATGGCGCACTTTGTTTGGACCAATAACTGCCCAAATGTTCTTGAATTGGATGATCACATGTAGAGTTTTACCTTTTTGATACGTGTATGCGAGTTGGTGCATCAAAGTTTCTTTTCTTAGCATCACCATGTGTATCTATATGAGGTTTACGAAAAATAGTTGCCTAAGAAAAGTTTGAACCTTGGCCAAAATCCACAAGCTTCTATTTATAGGCTTCGGCAATCCACTATGAAGCACTTCTAGTTATAACATGAGTTTTTTCATGGTTTCACTTTGTTTCCTAACTAAACCCCCTCTTTTCAGGTTTGTCCTGTGTGTGCACTAAACTTGGGCAAAGATGTTGTTGGGCATTTTAAGACGTATCATATGAATTCAATCAAGGTACCCCTTAAGGAGTTTTCTTTTCTTGGTTGGAACTTCTGTATCTCTCAATTTTTCTTCAGCATGCATGGGCTTTGTTTCCTAACATATTCTACTGATCTCAGACCCGGAGAAGAGCTCCGAAATCAGGATTCTGGAATTTTTATACTGGAAGAATGATGGGTGAATTGAATTCAAAAGGTGGAATAGACAATAATGCTACAGCTCCTGATCCTGTTCTCTCCCCATTCTTGTTTAGCATGCCATATTCACAGACGAAGGATTGTCAATCCCATGATTTGTGTTCCGTTGATGATCTGTCATCTATATCAGAGACATCAAGGTAATGTATTGCCTAATCCATTGGTAATCAGATGTAACAATATATTTTGCCAAAGAGTGTTTTTGGCATAATTCACCGCTTTACCTTTTTCTTGTTCTATACTTCTATCGATCCATTTGCTTGCTTTTAGCTTTGATATATATCAGTATCATTAAACTTAGCCAACTCATGTGATCAATGATTTTGGTGGTGTGAAGTTTTAATATTGTAGCCTAAAAAATAATAGAAGTTTTAACATTACTATTGTTTGTGGCAATGCAGCCCAAAGCTATCGACGTTGAGTCGAAGTGAAAGAAAAGAAGACTCAGAGGAGCTGAGGCAGAGAGCTGCATTCTGTCAGCAGTTATTTTTTTCAACTATTGTCTAAATTTCACTTCCTCGAGTTTACATTGCTTGATTATGAAAGCTGTTTTCCATCAATTCGAGTCATGGTTAGAGGAGATGGCTGCATAAGTTTTCTATCATATTCATTCCCATGATCTAGGATTTTCCACAGAATTAAGAGTACCGATACGCATGTTATTAATGATATTAGAGGTGATGTATAGGCTAGCTATTGAAAGGTATAACTAGTCTGTTTAGTGTAGCAAACTAGCAAAAATTGCATCCATGTAAGAATACAATATTTGTGCCCTTATAAATTTCAATGCTATTTTATATTTGCTTCTGAAAAATCATTTGAACACACGGGTCTGTTCATTAGCAGCGTAACGGTCTATACTCCATAGTCATATGTCATTATGTCCATAGATTTTTGGATCAAAGGCAACAAACCCAGAATTTTTAACAAACTGCACAAATCCATGTATCATTTCTGTGTAAAAAAACTCATAAATACATATATAAAAGAGCATAAATCCAAACTTCCTCTATATTTACCTGTCAAAAACTAGCTAGTTGTCTAATATCATTAGTATGTGCTGTGTAATTTTAGATCCTTGTTACTTGAGCCATTGCCAATAGACTTACAACCGCAGCGCAAATTCCGGTGACATATTGGCCTTCCTTAACCATGACTTTAATCAAGTCCATTGCAACATCTGTAGTTATCTTCCTTCCATTATGAGCCAATACACGTCTACGCTTCCCTGAAAAGGCTAGCAGGACGAGCACAGTGATACACGCAACCATTGTGGTCCTTGCCACAACAACCAAGCATATCAACACTAGGGTAAGCCCGGCAAGGGCAAGTAGCATGGTCATGAGAGCGGACGATCCTAGACCGTTAGTGTAAGTGAACAAGAAGTAAGATACAATGAGAAGAGTGAAAAGGAATGTAGAAGTTGATATTCTACCTCTTGTTGTGATCATTTGGGTTTAGGAGGAAGTGAAAGGAAGAATGAAGAAGAGATATGAATGTGGGAGTAAGCATATGATTAAGAAGATTTGAGGATCATTATATTGAGGAAAACTAAGTAGTAAAATGGAATGTAGTGATAATTGTTCATTGAAAGAAGGGAATTTGAGAGAGGATTTTGGGAATCATGTGGTGCACATGGGGAGGTAAGAAATTAAGGGGGGGTGCCACCTTTTTATTATGATGAAATGTCGGATGTAACTCATATTATGTTGGTTAACCCTTCGTTTATTGCATAGGCCACCCAATTAATTACAATTATTTAGATTATTATATATACATTCATCTGAATCATATCTTTTTAGTCAGT
This sequence comes from Suaeda aralocaspica, assembly GCA_016808085.1. Taxonomy (NCBI): domain Eukaryota; kingdom Viridiplantae; phylum Streptophyta; class Magnoliopsida; order Caryophyllales; family Amaranthaceae; genus Suaeda; species Suaeda aralocaspica. The sequence continues at coordinate 297,122 of PYUH01000017.1, read as the reverse complement.
ACTATAGTACTATACTTGTCACTACTACTCCACAAGGGTCTAAATCTATTGTCTAACGGCATGAGATTCCGTAGTACTAATAGTAGGTGTAACACTTAGCTTTTAGACATTTCAAATACATTGCAACACCCTTCTACTTGTTAATGAATTAACTAGTTTCTCTTTTTTTGAGGCTTGTTTTTTTAGTTTTAGTTTTAACTCAGTTTAGTTCAGTCTCTTTCAATGAACCAATCCTTCAACTTGTATACTTCGCCATTCTGATACTATACAATTTCAAATAGTTTAGCACATATTAGGGCTTATTTACTTTAACTGAAAACAGCTGAACTGAACTATTTGGAGCTGAAATGAACTGAAAGTTTTTTTTGAAGGATTAATGAATAACAAAATAAGAGAAGAACTGAACTGAACTGAACAGAACTGAGGTGAGTTGAACTGAATGAATTTTAAGTTGAAGTATACAGACCCTTAATTCATGAGTCTCTTTTTATGATTTTATTTCTATCTCATTTGAATATAAGAAACATGAATCTAGTGCCACACATTACAAGATTAACATACTATGGTTCTATATTTCTATATTAAAATACTGATGCAGCCATGCGGGAGTACAAAGTGGACTCAAGATGAAGACCAAAGGAAGACTTTTGAGCTTTGGGATTTGATCAATTGTACTCCACAAGTTTAAGTTGATTGGTGTTTCTTATAAATTAATACAGTATAATGATAAGTTAATAACAGTGGACATATGGATACTACTAGTTGGACTGTTTAATAACACCTAAACTACTGTACTATATTAAGGTAAATAGATAAAAAAAAAAAATGATGGTTATATATAAGTGAGTATAATATTTAGGTATGTGGCTTAGATTGAACTGTTGAAGCCATTTCTATGCAATATAATTTGGGAATGATCAAGAGTTGATAAGCTAATAAAATTGCTAATGTCAAGAGAACAGTCAGTATCTGCTATTGATTTGCAGCAATGCCAAGGATTAACTGGCTTTAATTAGTAATTAAGGCATGACTACGAAACTTCCTGTAACAACAAGCTGAAAGGTGTTCATGTGTTTTCAGGTTTTCAAAGCAGAATAGCATTATCCTGCAAGAGTAACAGTATGTTTCGCCAAATTGTACTTAACAATTGTAAACTGTTATTGTTATTATATGTTGAACAAACACATTCGAAACATTGTGTTTTGCTACACAACTAATTTTATAAATCACTTGAAAGATTATAAACAAAGAGGTAAACAATCGTCCACTCGCTAAATGAATATGCTTAATCTACAACCAATTGTCAAACAACCTTCTGTTATATTGATTCAATAATGACTCTACTTTGTATCAAAAGGAAAAAATAGACATTCACAAAATTACATTCATAAAACCATACATAAAGAACATGATATATATATATATATATATATATAATCAGCTTTTCAGGTGTTTATGGGGACCTAATTGTCAGAGACCAGATGTATTAAATTTTGCATCATATAAACCAGGAAAATGTATACAGTATCTATACTTCAGCATTCATATACTCAACACAGTTTAAGAATCAGACCATAACTCAGCTATAATAAGGCCAATTGATTTACAAGCTACTGCAGCTCTGTAAATGCACTTCCTGTTACAGAATGTTCTTCAGCTATTACCTCAGTTCTCAGCATACTGTATAAGTATATAACTATATTATACAATCATACATAAGCTCAAGTCTGAAGTATTGAGGTTGAAAGAACATCTGCAACACGATTCTATAAGTAAAATCGCATTCTAAGCCACTACAATGATGGCTCACAATTCAATATCGACATTCTTTTCACTACGATCAACAAACCAAGGCTCTGCCTCGAATGTAGAACTATAAACATAAGACAGTGCTAAAAACCACTACTACTAGCAGATAACGCACAATTCAATCTTGACATTGTTCAATCATAAGATTAAGCCAAGTAGAGTAGCAGCTACTAAGATTGCATAAAAAAGCAAGCATTTGCAAAAGACTCAAATGTACACTGCAGGTAAATTGAGTCCCTTATTTATTGGTAAAAGAAATTTACTTTCAGAGCACTGAAACAGACTAAAGAAAAGAGTATAGATAAACAAACAATGCGTAGTAAAAAGATAGCTAAACCTCCCAAGCCAGAGATGGGGTGAGCTGAGTAGGAAACCACCAGTGCAACAGGGGTGGTAATGCTTTATCCAACCAACAGAATCCATCATAAGGCTCTCCCACTTGTGTAAACGCCTTACGTTCGTAGATACGTAAGTTGATTTGGTAAATTGCTTTGTTGATTTGTACGAAAACTATATCCCATTCATAGGGATGAAAAGCCACGAATTTTACGAAAATCATTGATAGCTCTAGTGGAATTATTACGAAAGGGAATGTATGTGTCAAACACCACATACCACCTGCATCAGCTTCCCCAATTATTCTAGTCTCGTCGAGTTGCCACAAAGATATTGGACGGTACATGCTGGTGCCAACTGTAATCTTTTCCGTGATCATGCGTATGTGGGATTCAGTCACCCCGAATCCAAACAATCTAATGATGATAGTCCCAGATGCAGCATTATTGCTAACAGGCATTCTAGGGGAAAACAAATCCATCTTAGGCAATTCGACTGTCCGGTGAAGTCTTGGTACCCCATCATCGTTCAGTTGAAGATCAGAGGGATCTAAGGACAAAAGAGAAGTACCTTTGAGCCAGTGGAACATTCCAGCGTGTGATAATATAGGCGTATCAGTCAAATAAAGAGTCAAGTCTCTAGTGTACCAATCAACAGCGTATTCACTCCAAACATTGGTATGTGAGTCATAGATTTGCATACTAATTTGAGCATTGGCTGTACCTAGGATTGAACCATTCTTTAGTGCACCAACACTCGACCTGCCGATTCTGTTCACTTTATAAGTTAAGTTAAGGTCAGAATCATAATCCCACAAAAACCCAACATTATAACCTGCACCAAATTGATCATCATCAACTAGAGGACAAGGAGGGGGCGGAAGAGTAATCCATTGATGAATTTCCGGGTTATTCACGTGATAAGTACGGTTATAAGCCACAAGTATTAGGTCATTGCATGACGCTACAACACTCTCATACAAATCCATCATCGGATTAAGAACTATGTCAAAGTTGCTCACTAGTCCGGTATCACTTGAAAAGGCAAGAACAGGATACTTATATTGTTCCTTGTCACGTTCAGGTGCTTTGACACGCCATTGCACTAGTAGAGTGAAGGACTTACTTCTATTAGTTTTGTTACGACGACTAAGTCTAGAGACTATGGTATACCAACGTCTACATACCAATTTGCACTGAGTAATAAGTTTCGGGTTGGCAAGATGCATTAGTACATCTTCCAGCACCTCATCAGTAGTCCTCTCAAATACATTCTCCGCCGTCTTCTTCTCCATCGTCTTCGCCATCCTATAAATTTTCATCTCTGACTCGCAGAATTAGGAAAACGATCACTACCTACAAGTCCTACGACCAAGAATAAGCAATGCCTCAATCTTACTTTGTTTGTTTTTTTGGGAACATCTATAAAAATAATCCGAACTTTTGCTCAAAATTTATTAAAAGACCCATTTTCCATTTATTCGACCCATCTTTGAACCTTATTTTCCATTTTTGAACCAAGTAAGTGGCAACCTGTTGTTTAGGTTGCTTTTTATATTTTAATGTGTTTTATTTATTTATTTATTTATTATTTTTTGAGTCATATTTACAAATTGCTTTTATTCTATTGCTGAGTCTTCCTACCATCAACATTCAACATCATCTTCATCTCCTGTAAATAAATAATTTATTTATTATTTTTTGAGTCATATTTTTTGAAATTTTTGGTTCAACTTGATGTTGGTTTGATCCAAATGAAATTGAATTTGGAGATTATTTTCAATTTTTTTCTTCTTCTTAATTTGGTATTTTCCTGTAATTGTTACCAGACCATGTTAAAGCGAATTGAGTCTCTAAATACCATACTTTTGTTAGACCACCAACAACCACTGCGAGTGTGCCACTGTTTTGTTGCCACCACTATTGCAGTATTTAGTATGGTTCACCTCATTTAACAGCTAAGTTATTTAATGAGTCCAAAATTGGAAAACAATGTCCAAAGATAGGTCTATAAATGAATAAATGAAAGATTAGTCTTTTTAGCAAAAGTTGGAATTATTTTTATAAATTTTTCCTTTTTTTTTGGATAGAAAATAGCAATCTATAGCTAGGCTTTTTGGAGCCCTTATTCTTTGGGCCTCCGATGTGAACGACTGAACAGCCAGAATAATACTGAGTCGGGCTTTTGGGCTATAAATTATAATAATTTTTTTATGAAAAATAATATACTAGATGCCCTTATTGACCTTAATTTTAAGGTTTCCTTTTTATGACTTATCATAATTAAAGATTTAATAAAAAAACTTGATTAAGAAAATATGTGATGAGATAACCAGCAAAAGGCAAAAAATATTAAATAAAATACTAACAACCAATGTTGGTTTATCCTTTGATAGAAATTTTGTACAATATGCAATAACTTTAAGAGTATAGTGTTACAGTGTCATCTAATTTTTTTTTTAAAGATAATGTAAAGAAACACTAAAATTAGATACCCCTTCTCGCCAAAGGATTACCTAATTTGTCCTCCTCAACAATGATATAGAGTTGAGAAGGAGGGAAACAATCTATTTTAGTAGGGTGGAGAAGTAAGTGGCCGACATTGGTTACCCAGTCAGCAGCACGATTTCCTTCCCGATATATGTGTTGGACAGAGACGGGACTGAATTGAGAAAGAAGGTGCTGAATTTCTAAGGTGATACAGTGTCATCTAATTGTCCATGCTCCATGGTACCTCTCTTTACTAGAGACATACCGGGCTTTTTTGCGCTTTCGACATCATCCATACATGGAGGCTAAAACCCCAAAGTAACTATAAAAGGGTACTCTGGTGATGAGTATGGTGACATCATCTCTTTTCCTCTTCCTCCTTCCATTAATAACATGTGCAAGACCTACTGTTTTATATCAATCTTTCCTTCTTCTCTGCTCCACCCCAAAGAAAAAAAAATTTTGATTGGTGTGTTTCTTCCCCAAACAATTCTTGCTAAAAGTAAAGTTATCCCTGCTTCCTTCTACAGTTCTACTCATGGAGTCCAAACATCATAGAGGACTGTGACTCTGTGTTTGGCTGGCTCCCTAAATCAACTTTTCTTTTCTGTTGATTTTCATCAATGGCTTCAACATAACACAAAATCCTTTTCTCACTCCCCACATGAGCCTCCCTGGCGGCTGGCACATTATCATTTTCTGTTGAATTTCATCTCTTGGTTTATTTGGAAACAAAGACATAAAGCAATCTTCAAACTTCCCTCAAAATTTACAGATTCATGCCTAAAGACAGTCACAGCTTTAGTTGGGGAGTTTTTGGCACTTCCGGACCATAAAAGAGTCTCTATTCATCCTCACCTCCCACTAAAACATGTGGGTTTTTGCTAGTTTTTAGAGACAATTCTGGTACTTGAGTCCTCGATTTCCAAAAGATTGTCAAGATTGTCTTTGCAAAGTCTACTTTGACAGGATACTGTTGGCTACAATGGAAGGATTAAGGATTGCTAATAACAGACATTCAAAGAATATCATGACCACTACAGATTGCTTACAAGCTGTGAATTATATCCAAGGAGTTACAAACGGTGAAGGAAAGCTGATTTCACACAATGCACTGCACAAGACATGCTAATAGTTTCAGCTTAATGCACGGACAAGACATGGCAATATAAAGCACCTTGCAAGTGCAACCATGAAAGACACTCTTAATACTCAAAAAACCCACATGTTTGATTTTCTAAGTCAGCTATTACATCACTAGTTCCAACTCTTATATAAACTTGCTAAGCTATACATAATTACAGATGAAACACATCAAAACAAGTCCTTGAAAACAGAGTGCATAACTGCACTCTAAATCTTATAAAAGTACCAACTCAAGGCAATGATAAACTAGTCACAAAGCAATTTTCAACTACTCAATCCACAGGACACCATCACAAAGCAATTTTCAACTACACAATCCACACGACACCATCACAAAGCAATTTTCAACTACACAATCCACACGACACCATCACGGAAGCAATAACATGTACTCGTTCAACTTCCAAGCATACAACATTTGTTTCCAAGCTAACAATCAAGCAAACAAATTGAAGCATACATATGGTTTGCACTCAAAAAGAATTATTATTTGCAAATTGAACAATGACTAAAACTAACAAGGTAAGGTAAGGTAATTGTGTGAAAGGTGTAAATTAAATTGCACAATTATAAGAATATCTCAAATGTTCAACCCCTACTCCCAAAAAAGACAATTGTAAAAGAGGGAAATTTTACAGCTTAGCCTCAATTTCATTACATTTCGGAAGCACCTGTCCAAATGAGGAAAGACCAAACCTCCCACTGCCCCAAAAAAAAAAAAAAAACACATACAAAGACGACGATTAATACTAGTACTACCACCACCAACCGTGCCACTCCACATTTACTCAAGGATGTCTTGGATAACACCAGCACCAACAGTCTTGCCACCTTCCCTAATAGCAAACCTCATACCTTCCTCACAAGCAACAGGAGCAATAAGCTCAACCTCCATCTTAACGCGATCACCAGGCATAACCATCTTAGACTCCTCATCCTTATCATTCATAATCTTAGAAACCTTTCCAGTAACATCAGTAGTCCTCATATAAAACTGAGGCCTATACTTAACAAAGAAAGGCGAATGCCTACCGCCTTCTTCCTTCTTCAACACATACACAATGGCGGTAAACTTAGTGTGAGGGGTAATAGTACCAGGCTTAGCCAAAACCATGCCTCTTTGAATATCATCCTTCTGAATACCTCTCAACAAAAGACCTACATTATCCCCAGCTCTAGCATCCTCCAAAATCTTCTGAAACATCTCAACTCCGGTGACAGTAGTGTTCCTAGTCTCCCTCATTCCGACAATATCAACCGTCTCACCGACCTTAACAGTCCCACGCTCAACTCTACCAGTGGCAACAGTCCCACGACCAGTGATGGAAAACACATCCTCAACAGCCAACAAGAAGGGCAAATCAGTCTGTCGGGTAGGAATAGGTATATACTCATCAACAGAATCCATAAGCTGATAAATCTTATCAACCCAAGTGTTATCCCCTCGCTTAATAGTGGGATTCTTAATAAGTTCTTCAAGAGCTAACAAAGCCGAACCCGAAATTACAGGAATATCATCACCAGGGAAATCATAAGCAGTAAGCAATTCTCTAACCTCTAGCTCCACAAGCTGCAGCAACTCCTCGTCATCAACTTGATCTTGTTTATTTAAAAACACCACTACTTGAGGAACTCCAACCTGCTTAGCGAGCAAAATGTGTTCTTTAGTCTGCGGCATTGGTCCATCAGCACCGGATACAACTAGGATAGCACCGTCCATTTGAGCAGCACCAGTGATCATATTCTTCACGTAATCAGCGTGACCTGGACAGTCCACGTGAGCGTAGTGACGGTTTTCGGTCTCGTATTCCACGGTAGCGGTGTTGATTGTGATACCGCGAGCGCGTTCCTCAGGAGCAGCGTCGATTTCGTCGTACTTTTTACCGGCGCCGGAACCTAAGGCGGCGAGAGCCATGGTGAGGGCGGCGGTGAGGGTGGTTTTACCATGGTCGACGTGGCCGATAGTGCCGATGTTGACGTGGGGTTTAGTACGCTCGAATTTACCACGAGCGGCACGGACAGTGAAGGAACGACGGCGCGTGGAGGTGGTGGAGGGAGTGGAGGAAGAAGGGGAGAAAGAAGGGGTAAAAGAGGAAGAAGAGAGGATGAATTTAGAAGGGGTTTTGTTGGATATAGGGTGGAAAGTGAGGTTAGGGACAAGGGAAAGAGATTGGTGAGGAGGTTGGTAAGGTAAAGAAGGGGTGGCGCGTGTTGTAGAAGTTGCTGCTGTTGCTGAGAACGCCATTGAAGACAATTGAGGAGAGAGAAAGAAGGAGGAATGAATATATTTTGGGGGAAATGGGGAAATTGAGTGGGAGAAGGAGGAGAAGGATGTTATCTTGTTGAAGATTACAGAGATTGGGTTTGGAGAAGTAGAAAGGGTAGACTAAAGCAGGGCCTCTCAATTTGTTGTTGTGTGCTTTCCTTCTATCCGTTTCTTTGGATATGGGCCTTTTTTTTACTTAACCCTACTTAATTCTTTAACTCTTTGAGTTTTCTTTACCTCATTTTTTATGTTTCCCAAAATTAGTTTTTTTTTTTTTTTTTTATATAAAATAACGGAGAATGATATGTATAATCCTGTAAAATTATATATAAGCATTAAATTCATTTCTTAAAATGAAAACAATTAAAGAATATATGGTAAATTTTCACGTCTTTTGGGAGTATCATTTTCCTAATAAAATCCCTTACTCAACTTAACTACTTCATCATAGAATTTGTATTTTCTCTAAAAATTTGTAACTTTTTCTAAAATACATTGGAAATTTAAGACATTAAAACACCTCAAGTCTCAACCGGTTTACATAATGAATATACTCCGTCAAAAACTAATTTTACCATTCTAAACAAAAAAAATATATATATATATATAAATCATCAAATTCCTAATGAGAATCCCCATTAAAATATCAAGTTAACCATTCGATCATTAAAATACCATAAGAATAGAGATGAAAATCGAACTCAAGATCTCTCAAAATCGGGAGAGAAGTTTTGACCAATTGAACTTAGAATCTCTCTCTAGGTAGTTTTGCAAGGAATGGATAAATTGACAAAGTAGGGACAAAATGACAAATAATGAAAGGCTAAACCAAGTCCCTTCTAGTGCCGCGTATCCACCTAAACAACCTCTTCTTCGTCCGAATTATATTAATTTAAAGTTTAAAAAAAGGGCCAAGCAACTGAATATGCTATATATGCTATTCAAGTATTCATTCATACCCTTTGCCAAAAAAAAAAAAAAAAAAGTATTCATTCATAATATAAATCTCCGTCTTATACGGGTAGCCAGATATTTTGATTATAACCCAATATTAGCGAACATAAATGTAAAGCCTCTTGATGAAAATATGATGCAATATTTTACTTATTTTAGCATCAGCTGCAGCATTTCATTTTAAATTCTCATAAGTACATACTCTACATACATTAGTCATCAGATATGTCTCAATTGACACTGCAATTATGTTCTGGTGATCAAAGCAAGTAGCAACACACATCTAACTGAAGCACATAGACGACAAAGGCAGAAATCATATATAACCGATGCCTTACTATAGCCTCAACATAACCATTACAAGTTTATAACACAGAAAGGAAAGCGCTGCTGCTGTTTGCCTGCTAAAAAGCCACAGCATCATTCGTGAAAAACCACCATCATCTAATTTAAAGGAAGTACAAATGCACAATACTAATATGTGACAAAATTAATACTGCTAAAATTAAACCTTACTGCTCATATGTGGCAATACCAGCTGTTTGCAGCTTACGAAATAACAAAACAAACTGCTAAAATTCCTAATCAATGTATTTTATACAAGACAATCCAAAATTTTTCACTCCATTGGAGGCAAAAAGGAGGCAATCAATTAGCCCGTATTTCATGTTTTTGACTTAATATACTTAAATCACCTGATTATGTAACAACCGACTAATTCAAGTTTAGAGAAAGTGCAACCACAATCTATGTACAAGTATCTAAAATAATTCAATAAGGTATAGCAGCATGAAACACACAAAACATATACTTGAGTAAGAAATAAAATGATTGACTCTAAAGATTACAACGAGGGAAACTTACACCTAAATGCTATGACGACAGCAGCAATCACCGTTGAAAAAGAGCACCTTCTTAGCTATGCTTCCTCAGAATCATCTTTCAAAATAACAGCAATTCCTTTCTCAGAGGTTGATTCCTGCTTCAAGTTGTTTGGTTTTGGACTAGAAAGATCGATAGTACTCATTGAACGTGTAAAAATTCTTTTAAATAGCACTCTAGGACTATTAAATGGTCCATTATCCTCAGCGACACTAGACAAATGAGAAGTCATCTTGTTGGGCACTTTATAGTCAGGGATCTTCCTGCTACACATGTTGAGCACCTTTAGATGCATTTCAGATGGAATGTCGTTTAAGACATGAGATATTTCCAGCACATGTTTCGACTTCAGCTCATCTAATTGAATATGCTGCTGAGCAAGCAACTGGTCAAGTTTAGCAGCAATGACTCTCAAATCTGATTCAGAGTTGTCAGGTTTGCTATTTTGAACAGCCGAGAGATCAACATCATAGCTCTTGCTACAACATGGATCTGGAGGACCCTCAAATGTTTTATCTGAAATTGCTCCATGAATTACTGTGCCCTCAAGTTCAGTCATTGTTGGTTCAGAAGCAACTTCTTTCATCTTGTTTGCTCGCAAATTGATGTTTGCCAGTTCAATAGAAAAGTTTTTATCCTGTAAAATGCTGCCATCATCACTTCCTATACGAAAAATCCTTGGGCTTTTTGGTGGAAGTCCACCAAAATCACGTACATTCTTCAAATTTTTATCTGAGACCGAAGCACCACATGCCTTATCAATATCAATAACCAAATTATCTGTGATTGGTTCTCCATGACCATCATCAACCTTGTTGGTCTTAGGTTCACCCACATTGCTAGTGCCAAGGTTCTGCACAGAACTATCATTTTGGAAGATGTGCTCTTCAGTGGGATCAGATGAATCAATGCTATCAGAGTTGGTAGTTTTTGGAGAGTCTGACCAAAACTTACGACCAGAAGGCAGCTGATCTCGGAAGTAGCTACTAGTAGAGAAAGGTGACATTGGAGAATCATCATCCTTGTTTTCATTGACCTGTGGAGGAGACAAATCTTCTTTGCACTCTGATGTATGAATTTCAATAGGAGAATCACCTTCTGACAAATCCTTTGGAGACCAATCTGGAATTAAAGTCCGAATCTCAGAGTCGATCATGTCGGCAATAGTTGGAATATCCTGATCTGTCAGATCCAGTTCGTTAACCATTTCACTAGCAACTGCAATGGATGTGTCGGCTTCGATGTCAAATGGAAAATGAATATTGCGACATTTGTCTGGAGCATAGCAAAGCAAGCTTTTATTATTCATCTATATAATACACTGCATAATCACATGGATGTACCACAATAGAGCATTCAATTACACAAAATAAACATGAGGGGGAAGAGAAAAGTGAACCTGAAGAATCAGCTATCCTCAATTTTATAAATATAGTGTTAACATCTTTCCGTTCACCATGCACCGAAAGATCTCTACTAGGCACAGCAATAGGATTGTCTAACAATCTTCTTCCCCTAATATCAGATGTGTCTTGACCACTCGCTGTAAAATTATGCCACATTACATAAGAAAACAAGAAAGGCTTTCAAATTGCTCTTGCTAATCCAAAAGGTCATACCTGAACCTGAAGCTGAACCTGAAGCTGCATCTGCATCTGAAAGATGAAGATTAGCTTGTGAAGAATGCCTGGTGATCTCAGGACTCACGTCGGCCAAAAAAGGGTCATTAAGGAGGTCTTTGGCAGACAATCTCACTGCCACATCTGAAATGCATTTTTCTATAAAATCTTTGACAGCAGTGTCTGTCACTTTATCTAATGCTGCAGGTTTAATTCCCTACAAAAGGTAAAAATAAAAATAATAATGTAAAGATAAAAAAGTTCATTCATCGAGATTAATGAACAACCATGTTAAGAGAATACAGAATAAGGAGGACGATGGTGCATGTTCAACAGAAACTCCGTCATATTTACAACAACCAAGGTGCAAGGCATAAACTAGACTACTAGAGGATGTGGTGCTTGATGATGAACAGTGTGATGCACAATTTGCAAAGGTTTAATAGTCTACTAATTCATGATGAAAATGTTAATTCTTTGGCTTTCCATTTCATTGCTACAGTAGTTCAGGATCCCCAACTGTTAAGTACTTCCTGATGCACATACCTATGAACTGAATTAACAAGTTAGTCATAGGCTTTAGCACAAACTAGCAAAGTAATGTTTGGAAAAAGAAAATTTTCGAATTGATAAGTTTCAACTGCCTTTGCCCCCATTACAAAATATTCAAAATGAGGAAGTTTCTGTAAAGCCTTACCAATATCACTTTCTTATATATCTGAGCAGCATTGCTACATTCAATATAAGGGTACTCAAAAGTCACCAACTCTAGCAAACACATCCCAAATGCATATATATCAACAAGCTCATTGTACTCCTCTTCATATAGCTCTGGTGCCATAAATTCCGGTGTACCTAATGCAAAAATGACAAATACCTCAATGAATCTACCAACTCAAGATCATAGGAACTTATAACTCACAAGAGTAGAAGGCAATTCCTCACCAATGACACTGTGTGCCGCATTTGCATGGTGAAGAATAGCTGCCAAACCAAGATCACCAATTTTAAGTTCACCATGATTCCCATTAACAAATATGTTATCACACTTGAGATCCCTATGTATCACAGGAGGATCATGGCTATGAAGATACAAAAGCCCTTCTAAGATTTGTTTAGACCATTTCTTCAACGCTCTCAAATCAACACGCTTATGCTTCTTTCGATATCTACCACGAAAAACAATCATCTCAGCATGGCAAACACAACCATTCAAGTTTCAAAACACAGACAGATATGACCAAGAAACATACTGTCGTAGCGTGCCTGAGGTGAAGATCTCAGTAATGAGGTTTATCTGCTCATTTTTCGTGTCAACCCAATAGTGATGAAACTTAATAATGTTCTTATGTTTCAAGGTCTGAAGGAGATGAACCTCAGAGTAAAGTCTTTCCAAATCTTCGGAATTTCGCAGTACTTCTGAGACCTTAACTTGATTCCAAGCTACTTCTATTCCTTCTAATTCATCAAATGCTCTATATCTAGTAATTCCCTTGATTAAGGAGTCAACTTTGTATAATCTCAAATAATTACTTAGTTATAGCAAAATCATAAATCACAATATTTAGAAACAATAAAGCAATTAAAAAGGATACACTTTCTTGAATGCCCCTCTTCCTAAAACTTCCTTATACTGCAAAAACAGAGATAAACAAACAAAAAAAACAAAACATGCAAATGTCAATTATCACAAAACATCAAAATTATCCAAATTCAAAATTATCATTAATCATTTATTCAAATGTTTAAAAAACCCAATTACCCTATACAAAACAAATTTAATTTCTAATGTATAATTTAATATTCAACATCATCATTTATACATTTAAAAAAAAAAAAAAAAAAAAAAAAAAAAAAAAAAAAAAAAAAAAAAAAAAAAAAAAAAAAAAAAAAAA
>PYUH01000017.1:268590-282038 GCA_016808085.1 Suaeda aralocaspica | reverse complement strand
AAAAAAAAAAAAAAAAAAAAAAAAAAAAAACCTAAATTACAATAACAAAATGACAAAAAAATAAAAAAATTGATGAAAATGCAAACACTTACTCTACCATAACGAGAAGTTGGATCAACCTCAACAAATTCGTCGTCAGCATCATCCTGTTCTTGCCCAGAAGTGCCTTCTCCGCGCATAATTCAATCTTGGATAACCCGATAACAAAAACCCAATTCCTCAATTTTATATTGAATATAAAAAAAAAATTGAAAAAGTTGAATTTTTTTTTTGTTTTTTTTCTCAAAATTGATCGTCACAAATAAACTCAATTAGGAAAAATGAATCAAACCCAATTGAAGATTACCCGAAAAAACCCATATAATATGTGATAATTACAGGTTGGTTAATTTTTTAAATGTTTTGTTATTTTTTTAATTTTTTTTTAAAGAAGAAAGGTGAAATTATTGGGAAAATATATAGAAATGCGATGAATTTCTGGAAAAATGGAGGAAAATGTGCAGAATGATTGAGAGGGAATGGGTTACGAGTCAAAAATGTAATCGAATGGCAAATTGGCAATAATATATGGTGCGTTTAAAAGTTGACATTTGGACTCTGGCGTTTAGGCTAGTGGCTATTGAAGGTTAACTTCAAGGTGTTTTATAAAATAAATAAAAAAGTCAACTTTGGGCTTACGTTGCACCAATGAGGTGAAACTGTGAAAAGAAAAGGTCAACCTTTGGTTTACTTTCATTTAAGAAATTCATAAAGATCGAAAATATTATTTTGTTTGTCATAGAAAGAAAGAATGAAGAATGCATTATGCATTAAGAATAAGGTCTACTGTTTTGGACTTATATTTTCATTTCGATGGATCAATAAATTTTAATGTATTTATGAATTTATATTTATTTTACATAAATTTACGTTAATTAAATTCCATTAGGTTTGGTTGGCTAAGGTTTGGTTTTCCTCAACTCATTTTTTTAATATGAAGATTTTTTTTGTTAAAATAAACTTTGAAGAAAAAACTATCAGTTATCACCTTTTAAAAATTGTTTCTTTGTCCGTTACCGTCTTTTAAGAAAATTTGTCAATTACCACCTTTACAAAAAAAATTGTTAATTAAAACCTCAGTTGGTTTTTCCGGTTTAAGTGCCAGAATTTTGCATTGAACACCTTCTAAAAGTTTTTAATTAACAATAAAGTTTTTTAAATGTTTTATTATCAATCTATAAAAAGTAACCTTTGTTAGATAATAAAATATTGATTTGCAAAAGTTTGCAGAAAAATAAATTTCTTATGAAAGTTAAATGCGGTAAAATTAACTTTTGGTTTAACAAAGTAAGGAAAGCAATTTGTGAGTTAGTATCGCAATAACCCGCTTAAGTTTAGGGGAAAGGAAGTTTAGGTTGGTATTAACTGTTTCACTATACTTATGTGGCTATGTTACAAGACATTTCCCGTGTTTTAGAAATCTTGTGAAAATTATATGGTACAAATTTGTCAATGTCCAACTAATTGTGGACATTCAACTCCCATCCAATTAAGCCCATTTTATACAAGTAAATATATTTAAATTAACAATGGCAGCCCTACTACAATTCAAATTAAGTTGGCATTGAGCCATTGAAAACAAATTAAAACTACTAAATAACGTCCATATACTAAAATTTACATTGCATAGTTCATATTCTAATTTATCGTCCATTCTTAATTTTTTACCCCGATATTTATGGTTGGAGTAACATTTCCCTTCGCTAAAGAGAGAAAATTTTGCTCATCTCCTAACCTTTAAAAAAAATTAAAATTGAAACTAAAAATGCAATGTACGTAGCATGCAAATGTGTCTCTCCAACGACCAGCACTATCCCTTTTAGAGTCATCAACCTGAAAGACCATTTTGTAAGGCAAAATTCACGCCTTTAATCTTCTTTTACGAGAGAAAGGTGAAACCGTAAGAAGCAACGGGGTTCATAAGATTAACATATCCTTGTAAAGTTGTAAATGATAATTCTTTTTTTTTTTTTTTGCAATTAAAAATAAAAAGGTATCCAACAAAACAAAAGGTTTATACTCCTACAAACAAGTTGTGATATATTAACCGTATAGCTCACCTAGTGCAATTTATTTCTTAATTAACTTGGAATTCAACTATCCTGTCTGAAAGCATATATCTTGTGACTTGAATTTAAAATTAGATTTGTGACTTAAAAGGTTTGCACAATAACTTAGGCTCTGTTCTCTTCACGGGATTTGGCTGGAATGGAATGGAACGGAATGGAATGAAATGGATTGGATTGGAATGGAATGGATGGGATTAGAATGGATTGTCGGGATTAAAATGGATTAGAATGGATTGCCGGAATTAGAATGGATTGTTGGGATTATTATTATCATTAGTTATTAATATTTTGTAACAATGGTAATTATTTTTTAACATTGAAATTATTATTATTATTATTATTATTATTTCCAAATAAAAAAAATTGCCTGTTGATTTCAGCTTAATTTCAGTTTGATTCGATTCGGCTCTAATCAATTCAGGTCAGTTTAGTTCCAATCAATTTGTCGTCAAATAGTTGTGAAAAGATAATGAAATGACATTGTTCATTGCATGAACAGGCAAGTACTATTTTGTGGACTCTGGGTATCCAAATACTACGGGATACTTGAGTCCATATCTTGAAAGAGGCGTGAGACTTCACACTCCTGAATTTCAAAATGGTGGTCCTCCAGATGGAAAATTAGAGAATTTTAATTACCAACATTCATCATTACGCAATGCAGTTGAAAGAATTTTTGGAGTATTGAAAAAAAGGTGGAAATTATTAAGAATGATGGCACAAATGGAAGAAACGTATCAATTGACTATAATTGTGGCAACGTGCACTTTACATAATTTCATTCAATTAGACAAGTTAGGGATTCCAATTTCTCATGGTCCCCAAAATATTGAACGTGTAGCTGATTTAGATTTCACTAATCCGACACGAACAATGTTAATGCGAGACATTCGTGCAAATATTGCAGATGAAATATGGCAAGATGTGTGTGCTGGAAATATGAGGTTCCAAGATGATGATGATATAGAGAAGTAAGAAATATACGAGGATAATTGAAGCATTTCTTTATCTACTTGTTAGGATAGATATTGTATCTACAATAAATTATTATGTAACAAAAATGTAGTAAAAAAAAAAGCAAATTTGTTATAAACATTATTGTGTCGTCAAGATTTAAATTTTTAAGAGTTTAATTAAGAATTTAATTTTAATTAAGATTTAAATTTTCAAGAATATATTGTCGGGATTAGAATGGATTGCCGGGATTAGAATGGATTATAATGGATTGCCGGGATTAGAATGGATTAGAATGGATTGACAGGATTAGAATGGATTGCTGGGTTAGAATGGATTGGAATGAATGACCCGGGAATGGAATGGATTGGAATGAAATGGAATGGATCGGGATTATAATCCCGTGAAAAGAACAGAGCCTTAATAAAAATATAACTTGAAAAATATATAATGTGACTTAAAATAAAAATTTATGAAATTACGAAATTATCCTCCTCTAAGCACTACTCTAGATATATAATTTGAACTTACAAACTACTAATAGCATCATGATATTGTGTTAGAAAGTCTCCTTCAGCTACAGCCAAACAGGGATGAGTGATTGACACCTGGCTTATTTCCTACAACAACCAGTAAGTAGCTTAATTATTATACTCATTATAATTATAGTAATCAAATTTGAAGTGAAGAGAAAATGATTGCACTTTTGCAATCAATACTTAACAGAATTGGTCTAGTCTTGAACTCTTAAGGGTGTGTAGGATATTCCAATTATTCCTCTTGCCCAAACTCCATTTCAAACTTTCATATTCAACTTCATTCTTTTATAGCAGGGGCCTATTTACTTTAGCTTAAAATCAGTTCATTTTAATTCAGCTCCAATCAGTTCAATTCAGTTCAGCTCTTCTCTTATTTTGCTACTCATTAATCCTTCATAAAAAATTTTCAGTTCAACTTAGTTCAGTTCAGGTCCAATCAGTTCGGTTCATCTGTTTTCAGATGAAGTAAACAGACCCCAGGTACAATCGTCCAAAATTTAAATTATCTCCTTTACCTAGCTTATCCATTTTCAATAATTCACATTCAACTTCATTCTTTGTAAGTATCCATTTTCAATTTTTCACCTAGCCTATCCTCTAAGTCGAGATAGGAAATGGAGAGTTATTTTATGAATTAATGGTATTAGATGCATGGAGGATTGGAGGGGCTGGATTATATTATTTGTCAAAATCTTAAGGTATGAAATAGAAAGAAAAAATAATTAAATGGAGAGCATCCTAACACGCCTATCCTTGCTAATATAACTCGCCCATCACTTATATTATACGAGTGCTACATCGTGTTAACCAAATAAGCATTTAAGAAATCTATCATATTATCACCGCTTTCACAATCCATACTAGTGTATATGACTTTTTGACAGCCCTCATTGCAAAGAAAAGGTTTTTCATATTGCATTTTAAGAGAATATTTTTTAGGCTAAACTAGTTGGTAATAGTTTCGGATTTTAGGAGGATGCACTTTATTTCAAAATTAATACTATTTATGACGTATAAGAAATAATATGTCAACCAATGCAAATGAAAAAGGAGCACAAACAATACCAACTAAACAAGATTTGTATGATTCATTTCAAGGTGTTGTAAATTAGTAAATAACCGTAGTGTATTTAATTTTTTTTTAGCAAGAACATTATGAATAATATCATAAATAGACATATAAGCGAACAAAAAATTTCCCAATCAAGGCAAGACCAACTGAGGAATAACATAGGCAAATAATTGATGATACAAAGTAAGTGATTATTTATTTAGATGCCTTTGTTTGCAGATAGGAAGAATAATTGACCCATGTTATTGTATCAAAATCCACTTGTTCTTTGTGAACTTTCCTTCCTAGCTGTGATTTTTCTATTTCCAGCTCCTCCTTTCCTATCTGTCTTCCCATGTGCTTCCCATCAATTTGTTTTTTTAACCCTCCAATTTGACATTATTCCCTTATTTCCATGAAATAATTACTCAACATAAGTCCTTTTTTTTTTTTTTCCCTTGGTAACAACTAACAACATGTATGTTTAGTTGTTCAAGTTAGACCATCGAGATTAACAAATCATATGAGGAGTATACTAACCAAAGTAGATGTTCGATCTGCCCCCTTTTTGCACCACTTCTAACCTTAGGACTAGGATCCGAGGAGCGTATACTCTTTCATGTAATGGACTATGGAATAACGTCAGATTTTGACCAATATCAACTATAATAAGCAGTGTAAAAATGTACACATACATTGTTTTATTGACACCGATTTTCAATATTGGTCAATACCTGATATTGATTTATCACTTTTCACATGTTGTGTCGATCTGGCCCATCATGTGTTGGAAATATGGCACTACGAACTTGGATGGTCATTCCACCTTCCAAGCATAAAGGAATAAGCAAAACTCGGATAAGCCATGACCATTTACCACATCCACCGATGAGCTAGCAGAGCTCCCCGTCTTTGACGATAGTGGAGTAGTCGTCGACAGAGATGGAGACGATGACAACGACAACGACGATGATGGTGACGGTGATTTAGACGACAAACTTTTGGTCACGAAAGACGGAATAATAGGCTTAAAGATGAACAAAGCATGTCTTAAACCAGGACTAAATAACCAATCATGAACATCCCAATACACCTCTACTCTTAACCTATTCAAATGAAAACTGTCATTCCCTCTAAACTTCCATTGCAAATGCTTAACATGAATTACCAAATTGCCATCAACCTTAACCTCCATCTCAAGATCAGAGTCAACTTTATTCTTACACTCAATCAAAATATCATGAAATCTACCTTTTTCATAAAACTTAGACTTTGTAAAAAACTTTTTTTTCCCAAATATATGTTCCTTTTTTGAGACTAATATAGGCTCATTCAATGAAGGTCTACTCCCAGTTTTTTTGTAAGCTTCATTCTTCAAATCACCAACCAACAAAACGACCTCGTTTTCGTAAACAATAGCTACATAGTACTCTGAACTTGGTTCTGTTTCACCATTGTTGAACTTTGCTGATTTTAAGTCCCAAAAAACATCCATTTTCTTACCATCTTCTATTGTGAAATGCTTTGACCCGTGTTTTCTCCAGAAGTACCACGGCTTCAGCTCCACCTTACACGTGTAATGACCATCACCCTCCGATGATGACTCGTTGAATGGAGCCGATATTGACACGGATAGCCCGTGTAGGAGGAGGAGGTTTCTACACCATGTGACGGTGATCACACGGGTTTGACTACCTAACTTGGTTTTGTACATTGACATGATCACACTTTGACCTGCCCGGGTCACGGTCCCGTGTTCTGAATCATCAGTGGACCGTGTTCCGGACGAGAAACAAGCCGGCATCCCAATCGGATCCGCTATCATATTAGTTTACTCTACCTTTTAGTTTGACAAAGATCGACAGGAGGTTTAGATGTACGCAACCTTACCCCGGACTTAGTACAATAAGTAGTGGGAGTCACTATATATGAGATTAAGAGGTAGTATTTGTAGAGTTGAATCAAATATGATTGACTTTTTAAGGAGAGAAGTCTTAGAGTGGCATAAAAGGAAAAGAAAGGACTAATGGAGTGATTAGATTGGAGTACGTAACAGCTAAGAAGATGTTGATGTGATTTTTGAGGGTCATAGATTGATTAGCATTATAGTAGAAGTAGATGGATAGAAGATAGATGCTGCCAGCATTGTTACATGGTAATAAAATAAAATAGATAACCTCATGTTACAAACTGGCATTAAGATGGCAAACTCCAAAATTATTGTGAGTTGTATAAGTGACAATTAATCAATAATTATTATAATTTTAATGGTTTTATAATATGATATTCTGTCAGAATCCAAACTACCAAAGTTTACTATATGACAATTATTCATTTATATTTTGCGATTTTGGAGGTCATTATGGTTTGATTACATTTGGATTACTACCAAAGTATGTACTTAGTTAAAGATCTGTTTGGATTCAACGAACTGAAGGTGGTCTAATGTCCCTTAATCAATGCCGCCGTTGTCATTCCGTAACTGTTGGCTTTGCTACATGAAGGATAGGCCAAAAATGAACAAAAAGCTTCAACAGTGTGACCTTAGTTCCATGGCCGAGAAATAACGGTCCGGAAATACGATACCACCTTCGTTTGAAGGAATGAAAACAAACAAGAAACCTTCTAATGTGACTTTTGTTTCATGCCTTCATGGCCGAAAAATGGTCCCGTTTTCATTTGAAAACATGAAAACAAACAAGAGCCCTTCTAGATTCTAGTGTGACTTCATGTATATCATGCGGAAGGGAAACTATTTGATAGAAGCTTACGTACGGAGTATGTTTATATGGGGTTATTTTGGACATCGCACACATATAAGCCAAATATTAAAGTAAATTCTTACCATTACACAAATATCAAAAGACAAAACTATCCTCATATAAACATCTTTATGTTTCTATCAAATAGAAACTGCATAAACCCTCGTGTGGAATGTGTATAAAAATTGAGTTGAAACGAGACGAGACCATAAAGACTTTCTTAAAACTGAATTCAAAGATTATAATACACCATTACAGCCTCTATAGTTTATAGCACTTGATAATTATGGCCTTATAGGAGGATAGGATTTGTACATGTTAAACTTACATACTCCAAAAGATGATATGAGGAATGTTACTTTTCTATTTTGATTTGGCTAAATTTGATAACTATGAAAAATTAAGAGAAATTTGTAAAATAGAAATGGGCTTTCTGTGGCCCATGAAAGGTGTGCATTCTTTTGTTACTAGTTTGGAAGTCTAAGCCCAAACCAGTCATCAAAATCTTTCATGAACGTAAAGACCATTGTGAGAGTAAGCCCATGTGGCTAAAGTTCCCTCCCGTTTCTAGTTAATCTTGGAATTCAATCTCACTATCCTCGTAGCTCTTAAAAAATATATACTACCTTTGTGTTATAAAATATTATTATTTTATGGATGTCCATTATACCCCTTAGGTATGATCTAGAATGTTCTGGATACTAGGGTTTATTCTACAGGAAACCCTAGTTTAAGCTTGTATATATATTTGATACTGAATAAGAAAACAAATCAATTCTCCTCCCCACAAACACTCTCTACTAAAACCCTAGTTTATAACACGTTATCAGCACGAAACCCTAATGACTGAGCATACAAAGCTAACTACTATTAGGAGTTGATTAACAGATACATTAAAGTTTTTATCGTCTCTTTTACTTTTGCTGGAATCCCGAACATGAATGCTCTCCAAACAATAAATGGTGAAGAAATATGTCTAGCTGATAGTGCAACTACTCATACAATACTTAAAAATAAGAGATATTTTTCTCAATTGATGATGAATAATATAAGTGTGAATACTATATCCGGTAGTGCAAACATTATTGAAGGCTCCGGAAGAGCAACTATATTGATGCCTATGGGAACAAAATTCGAAATTGTTGATGCTTTGTACTCCCCTAAGTCTCAAAGAAATTTATTGAGTTTTAAAGATATCCGTCAAAACGGATACCATATTGAGACAATAAGTGAAGGAAATAATGAATTCCTTCAAATTACGAGTATAACCCAAGGCACTAAGCAGGTTTTGGAGAGATTATCTGCACTCTCCACTGGCTTGTACTACACAAAGATTAATGTTATTGAGACATATGCTATTGTAAACCAGAAGTTTACAGATAGCTTTATAGTTTGGCATGACCGGTTAGGCCATCCCGGTTCATCAATGATGCGAAAAATAATTGAAAATTCACATGGACATTCTTTGAAGAGCCAGCAGATTCTTCAAAATGATTATTCTTGTGCTGCTTGCTCCCAAGGTAAGTTGATCATTCGGCCATCACCAGCGAAAATAAATTATGAATCTATTTCTTTCCTTGAACGTATACAAGGAGACATATGTGGACCAATACATCCACCATGTGGACCATTTAGATATTTTATGGTTTTAATCGATGCATCGACTAGATGGTCACATGTGTCCTTACTATCAACCCGCAACCTGGCGTTTGCGAGGTTACTTGCTCAATTGATAAGATTACGAGCACAATTTCCAGATTTTCCTATTAAGAATATACGTCTGGATAATGCTGGTGAATTTACTTCAAAGGCTTTTAATGATTATTGTATGGCTATTGGAATAAATGTTGAACATCCTGTAGCACATGTTCATACACAAAATGGTCTTGCAGAATCACTAATTAAACGTCTTCAGTTGATTGCTAGACCATTACTTATGAAGTCGGATCTACCGATTTCTACTTGGGGACATGCTATTTTACATGCTGCAGCACTAATTCGCATCAGGCCAACCAGTAAACATAAATTCTCCCCATCACAATTGGTTTGTGGTCAGGAACCAGATATTTCCCATCTAAGAATTTTCGGATGTGCTGTGTATGTTCCAATTGCTCCACCACAACGCTCTAAGATGGGTCCTCAAAGGAGGCTGGGCATATATGTCGGGTTTGAATCCCCATCAATAATTAGATACCTAGAGCCATTAACAGGTGATCTATTTACTGCTCGTTTTGCAGATTGTCACTTTAACGAGTTGGTTTTCCCAGCATTAGGGGGAGAGAACAAGCAGCTGGAAAGTGAAATTAGTTGGAATGAATCATCATTAAACCACCTTGATCCTCGCACTAAACAATGTGAATTGGAAGTCCAAAAGATAATTAATTTACAAAGCTTAGCAAATCAATTGCCAGACGCATTTACTGACCTAAATAGAGTAACTAAGTCACATATACCAGCTGTAAATGCTCCTATCAAGATTGATGTCCCTGAAGGACAATCTCATGAGTCTAAGGCACGCCTGAAGCGTGGTAGACCAGTAGGTTCCAAAGATAAGAATCCTCGGAAAAGAAAAGGAGCAATGATAAGTAATGGCCAGATTGAGGAAGCAATAAATGAAGGATCTCCAGAAGAGACCATAGACATGACAAATGATAGTGTTCTAGAAGAACCTCAGGTACCTGAAAATGAAGAGATCTCAACAGATTATGTCATGTCTAGAATAACTTGGAACCGAAATGAAATCGACGTCGATGATGTTTTTGCATATAATGTAGCACTTGATGTTATGAATGAAAAAGAGGATCATGAGCCTAAGTCCATTGAAGAATGTAGGAAAAGAGATGATTGGCCAAAATGGAAAGAAGCAATTGATGCAGAATTGAAATCACTTGCAAAGAGAGAAGTATTTGGGCCAGTAGTTCGTATACCTGAAGGTGTAAAACCAGTGGGATATAAATGGGTCTTTGTGCGGAAAAGAAATGAAAAGGGTGAAATTGTGAGACACAAAGCACGTTTAGTTGCACAAGGATTCTCACAAAGACCTGGTATTGATTTTGAGGAGACATATTCTCCTGTGGTGGATGCAACTACTTTCAGATTCTTAATTAGTCTGGCAGTAAGACATGGACTTGATTTACGACTAATGGATGTTGTAACAGCTTACTTATACGGCCCACTTGATAGTGATATATACATGAAACTCCCGGAAGGTTTCAAGTTGCCTGAAGCAACTGGTTCGCGTTCTCGAGAACAACATTGTATTAAGTTAAATAGATCCCTTTATGGATTGAAACAATCAGGGCGTATGTGGTACAATCGCCTTAGTGAATATTTGTTGAAAGAAAATTATAGAAATGACCCTATTAGCCCTTGTATTTTCATAAAGAAATTCGGGTCAGGTTTTGTGATTATTGCTGTCTATGTTGATGATTTGAATATCATTGGAACTCCAGAAGAGATTCCAATAACAGTGGAATACTTGAAAAAAGAGTTTGAAATGAAAGATCTTGGTAAGACAAAATTTTGTTTAGGGCTACAAATTGAGCACCTAAAAGAAGGAATCCTTGTGCATCAAACTACATACACAGAGAAGGTGCTCAGAAGATTTTATATGGATAAAGCACATCCGTTAACTAGCCCAATGGTTGTAAGATCACTAGATGTTGATAAAGATCCTTTTCGCCCTCGGGAAAATGATGAAGAGATTCTTGGTCCTGAAGTACCATATCTAAGTGCAATAGGAGCATTGATGTACCTTGCTAGTCACACAAGACCCGACATATCATTCTCTATCAATCTATTAGCAAGGTTTAGCTCATGTCCTACCCGAAGGCATTGGAATGGGGTTAAGCATATATTTCGCTATCTACAAGGTACGAAAGATAAAGGTTTGTTCTTTTCTAACACCTCCAAAGAAGAATTAGTTGGTTTTGCAGATGCAGGGTATTTATCAGATCCTCATGTTGCTCGATCACAAACTGGATATGTATTTACATATGGTGGTACCGCAATCTCTTGGCGTTCCATGAAACAAACCATTGCTGCTACTTCTTCTAATCATGCAGAAATTTTAGCAATTCATGAGGCTAGTCGAGAATGTGTATGGCTAAGGTCTCTAATTCAGCACATACAAGAAGATTGTGGTCGTTTATGTGGAAAACAAGCTCCGACTACATTATATGAAGACAATGCAGCCTGTATTGCACAACTCAAGGAAGGGTACATTAAAGGTGACAGGACGAAGCATATTTCGCCAAAGTTTTTCTTCACCCATGACCTTCAGAAGAATGGTGAGATTAGTGTCCAACAGATTCGTTCAAGTGAAAATTTAGCAGATCTATTTACCAAGGCGCTTCCTACTGCTACATTCAAGAAATTAGTTCATCAAATCGGGTTGCGTCATCTCAAGGATCTCAACGGATGATATCATGAGGGGGAGTCAATGCGCGCTGTACTCTTTTTCCCTTAGCTATGGTTTTTCCCACTGGGTTTTCCTGTTAAGGTTTTTAATGAGGCAGCATTGCACATGCGCATTATAAAATGATGTATATTTGCTTTATAATGGACATCCAAGGGGGAGTGTTATAAAATATTATTATTTTATGGATGTCCATTATACCCCTTAGGTATGATCTAGAATGTTCTGGATACTAGGGTTTATTCTACAGGAAACCCTAGTTTAAGCTTGTATATATATTTGGTACTGAATAAGAAAACAAATCAATTCTCCTCCCCACAAACACTCTCTACTAAAACCCTAGTTTATAACACTCTGTTAATAATTAGATGCAAAAATTCAAGTGTTGTAACTAAAAATTAACGGAAGTAGTAGTAAAAATCTCTCTTTTTTTTTTTTATAGGAAAAAAAATATATTGTAGTCTTATAGAATATGAAATGTACCATTTCCTTTCATTCATGATTCATGAATCATGGCTATAAGCCTATAAGTATAAAAAATACAATTTTTTCAACAATTATTTTTAAAAGAAAAAAAAATCCTTTCGCAAATATGGAGGATTTGGTTTAGTGCTATAACACTCAGCCAGTCAGCCTAGTTTACAAGACATGCGTCTAGTTGTAATCTACCCATTTCATTTTTCAAATTTAATCATCATGTTATTTGTTTAACAATCAACTTGTATAGTACAAACTATCAAGTATTGAGATCGAGATAATTATTACAATGCGTATATGGGTACCTAAACTTCAATATAATTTTCAAATGCGACAAAAACAATAAACCACGTAAGCCCCAAAATAATCCACATGGAGTGTGGAAGTGTTGCCTCACATCAAACAAACATAAAAACAAGGGGAAGTGTAGGTTGATGCAATCCCATACTGAATGGAGGGAGTAAAGAGTTATATCAGTAAATTCACAATATATTATCATAATTCATGTATTGTTTTTTACTTGTTATATTGGACTGAAAAAAGCTTTCATACGCTTTGAAGACCTATAAATATTCTAAACTAGTCTTTTGTTTACAATTAATAAGAGAGGGAACCGATAAAGAACAAAAACATAGAGAGTAGGGAAAAGGGAGAAATAAATTATAACAAAATCTTTTTCTTCTTTTAAGATATCTCTCTTTTCACAAACAAAATTCCAACACCTAGCTTCACATTAACCCCCTACACAATTACTTACTCAATTTAATATACCTTTTTTTCTAAATAATTAATTAATTAAGGCCATAAGATAAATAGTGGTATTTTTGACCACTTTACTATCATCTTCCTTAGTTTCATATAAAATACATATCACCCCTCCTCTGTTTTCACTCTGCAATTTAATTTCCTTTTTCCCCTCATTTTCTAGTTTTATTATTTTCAGAGAGAAAGAGATGTCAGGTGTTTCAGAGGAACAAAGTGTAAGCCTTGAATTACTGAGGCAAAAGATGAAAGATTTTGCTCATGAAAGAGGTTGGGAACCTCATCATACCCCAAGAAACCTGCTTTTGGCTCTGGTATTTTTTGCTTTCTTTCAATTTCTTCAGTTTTTTTTTTTTTTTTTTTTTTTTTAAAATTTTT
>PYUH01000017.1:219834-258346 GCA_016808085.1 Suaeda aralocaspica | reverse complement strand
TTTTTTTTTTTTTTTTTTTTTTTATTTGTTGATTATTAAAATAATTGTCTTTGTTTGATGTGAATGATTTACAATCGGATACAAAATTACGAAATTAGATTCAAATCGGGGTTGAACGTGTGACTTATTATACATTTATAAGATTGCACTCGAGTCAATTGTAACCACCAAGCTAATTAGCTAAGCAATACTTCATTGGTTGAGTCTAGGACGTTGTAATTAAAATTTTCATTGGCTTTAAAAATATCAACCATCTGCACTAGTAGTTTGATCTTACCTTATGGTTTTATGGACATAGTTGCATACTCACATAGAACAAATGAACTATAGTAGAGACTTGTACGTAGTACTAGCTACTAATAATTATCTTGTTATGTTTGTTTCAACGTATGCTTAACGTTTCAGTGATAATGTGATATGTAACAAGTCAATAACGGAATTGAAATTATTATGAACCTATGGTACGGTGTAATTTGTACTTCAAAGACATAGAATAATGTTGCAATGAGTTGCAAAGTAAGAAAGTAGTGTATTGTTTATTACACTTGTTTCGTGTTTAAAACGATGGCTTTTAATTTGGCATGTATGGAAACCAAATGAAGAGTGAAAAGGAAGCAGGAAAGGAGAAGCGCAGAGTGAAAAGAGAAGCAGAGGAGAAGGCAGTGAATAATTCAAACCTGTTATTGTTATTCAAGTTTTGCCCCAAGTGCCGAAAGCCAACTCTATATAAGGAGCTCAATACCAAAAGAAAATAGGCTTCATCTTTGGTCGTTGGAGTAGTTAAAGGTAACATAACAATAACAATGTGTTACCGAGTATGAATGTACGATGATGCATCCATTGTTAATTTTTTATAGCAAATTCAATTTGTTGTCTTAGACTGAGGTTTATTGCGTAATAACTTGAGGTTCGTAACGTTTTTAAGTTTTGACCCGTAATTTCAAAAATTGCTAATATATTATTCCCGTCACGAATTAGTTGCAACAAAAATATTAGTTTGTGAGTAAAATAATGAATTGTTGCAACTAATTCGTGACAGAGGTAATATTTAACTTTAATGTTGAAAATTGATTGTCAATAACCTTTTTAGAATTTAAGACACCGAATATTTCTTATTTTTAACCGACACTTCATGTGATTTTTCCCTTATAACCTCTCACTCTCCACCACTTCCAACTGCCACACAACCACTATCTCCAGTTCTCCACCACTAACAATAATGCTATATTGTCTATCGTCATTCATCATCGCCACAAGCACTAACTATACTTTAGCCATCTTGTTCACACACTATCCAAAAATACGATTGCCTTCAACACCGGTCCAGACGACGTAAAAAAAAAAAAAAAATTTTGATCTTTGGGCTAATGGTCTTCAATATGGGTTAATTGGACAATGGACACCAAATAAAATGAGTAACCCATGAGACCAAAGTACAAATACTTGGTTTTTGTAACCCACATTTGGCGGTTTATATTAAATCTGGAAACAACAAACTATTCTAGAACGACCATCTTCCTCGCAACAAACTCCATCACCTTATCCATCTTCCAACAATGGCGTCAATCACCACCACGACAGATATTCTCCTCCACCACTCAATCCCCAATTCCACCACCAACCTCCGCCACCTCAACAATCTCAACTTCCACCCTCTCAAACAAAAACCCCATCATTCCAAACCACTTGTTATCTCTTCCTCATTAAACCCTAATCCTACAAATTTCTCCCAAAACCCTGATTTCCTCACAGATTCAACCAAAACCCTAACAACCCTCTTCTCCTTCACTCTCTCATTCACCTCCAAATTCGCCCAAATCATCAAAACCCTAATTTCAACCCCAACTCCTCAACAACTCGAAACCATTAACTACCTCCAACAAAACGTCCTCATTGCAGTGGGCCCCCTTTTCTTCGCCGCTGTCAGGAACACACAAACTGGGTACATCAACACCCCGTTGACTGTCGTAGCTGCTGGAATGGCGAAATGGCTTGATATTTACAGTGGGGTTTTAATGGTTAGGGTTTTGCTTAGTTGGTTTCCTAATATTCCTTGGGATCGTCAACCTTTGTCCGCCATTAGAGACCTTTGTGATCCTTATTTGAACCTTTTTAGGAATATTATTCCCCCTGTTTTTGATACTCTTGATGTTAGCCCTCTTCTCGCTTTCGCTGTTCTTGGTACTCTTGGTTCTATTCTTCATGGTTCCTCTGGGATTAATTGATTGATCATGCTTCGTCCTCATCAAGTTTTTTTCGTTTATTTGAGGTATAATCGCCCGTAATTTGCCCTTGCTTTCGGACTTTCGAATATGGTGTTGTATATTAGCTGTTTGATCAATTGTTATTTACTTATTAGTGGCTGATGTTATGTGTTGAATTATATTATACCACACTACCACTATCAAAATGATTTTGAGTCGAGGTTATGTTACTTCGACACCTTCATTTACCTCAAGAATCGCATGTTAGCTTGTGTCGTGTCATATTATTGAATGTGTTGCGTAGTTGACTTAGATTGCAGGTCTATCAAACTAGTTGTATAACTTGTATTGCAAGTTTGAATGCTCTACTCATGCTCTTGTCCTGTTCTCCTCAACTTATTTTTGCTGAACTGAACTTATTTTTGCTGAACTGAAATTATTTTTACTTATCTGAACTTATTTTTGCTGAACTGAACTTATTTTTGCTGAAATCATTAACAATCTATTAAGGATTGAAACTGATTTTTGCTTAACTGAACTTATTTTTGCTGAACTGAACTGAACTTATTTTTACTGAATTGAACTTATTTTGCTGAAAATAAGTAAAAATAAGAAGAGGAGAACAGGGCCTTAGTACCTTATTTGAATCAGAACCTCGCAATAATCTATCGCTATCAACTATAGCCTATTGCAATCATCGTCAATGATAGATGAGCTCTTCTCTATCTCTTAGTGTTGAGCATATTGCAACATTGGAGAGCAATTCTTCGTCTAACATCTGAAATGTTTTGATTGATTTTTGGTCTTTTTGAGGTCAATAGGTTATGAGGTGATCATAGACTTCACAAACTTTTTGTTTCAGTTGTTATGAACAAAACTTCATCACAAGTATTTAGAAATGTCAAACATTTTCCCTTGTAATGTTATATTTGTTTAGTGCCACATCCTTTATATTGCTCAGCTAGGTAGTTGCCCTTGTAAGAGTTAGGATAGTTGCTTTTGGGATGCAGTTTTAGTTATCTTTTGAGTTTTGTGCATCCGGATAGATTCCTCTTTCCTTCCAACTGTGATGCTATTGCTCTAAGAACTGAAATTGAATTTGTGTTTCATCTAGACTACATAGAAATTGACAAACCTAGCATTTTCCTGCCTGCTAGTTGATAGTTGTTAATGTCTGCAATGGATAATTTGTAGTGGTTGTAGCCTCTTGAGCTTGTTCCAACAAGCCTCCATTTGCAAATCGCATTTTAGGTCGTGCCGAAACACATCAGTTGAATATGTTCAGTAGTTGACTTATTTTGATTACTTGTATTGCAAGTTTGAATGCTCTTTGCGTGTTCTTGTATAGAATGCTCTACTTATGTTTTGTTTCACACTGGTACCTTATTTAAATTAGAACATTACAATTCACAACTTGTAATCTTTTGATGTCAATTATAGCCTATAGGTTTACTAGCCTTAGCTAAGTTTATTTCAGTCATCGTCAATGATTCCTTATCTCTTGGTGTTGACTGTTGAGTGCAACTTTGGAGGGCAATAGCTTGTAGCTAAACATCTGAAACGCTTGGACATGATTTTTGGTCCTTGAGGTCAATAGGTTATGAGGTGATAACGGATTTTGTATGTATAAAATTTGATTGTGTTTTTATCTCATCAGAAAATCCATTGTTTCAGTTGGTATTTATAAGACTTCTCTATATATTTTTTTAGTATTTAGAAATGTCAAACATTTTGCCATTGTAAATGTTATCTGATTAGGGTCACATCCTTTATATTGTTCAGCTAGATAGTTGCCCTGTTAAGAGTTAGGATAGTTACTTTTGGGATGCAATTTTAGTAATTTTTTGAGGTTTGTGCATTTGGAGAGATTTCTCTTCCTCTCCAACAGTGACACTGTTGCTCTACTTGGTGAAATTTAATTTGTATTTTGTCTAGACTACATAGAAGTTGACAAACATAGCCTTTTCCTGCCTGGTAGTTGTTAATGTCGGCTAGACTGGCTCCTGCCGTTAGCCTTATGGGGATTGATATTTGTAACCTCTTGAGCTTGTTCCAACTAGCCTGTATTTGCCACATGTGTCCTTAAGCTTTTGTTGGACTTAAATTGCTGAGCTGTGCTATGTACTTCTTGCTCTACAGAAATCTCTATTTTCAGTTTTTCACGGTTGTAATTTAGACAGGTAGGTTATTAACTTGAGATGTCTCTACTTCTCTTCCCACTAGGGCTTTAGTTCCTTGTAGTCTTGTACATTACTGGTAGCTTTTGCTTTTCAATATGCTCTTATTTGCTCTCGCTAGTAGAACAAAAACTGTAAATCCAAATGAGTATCTCACATTGAAATTTTCATTATTTGTTCAGTGACATAACAGGAGAGGACTAAACTCTTAGAAAGTGCAGGCTGTTTTTGCTCCGCAATCAGTGAGAAGATATGTTGGCAAGATAGCTGTTGTATTGAACCACGGAGTATTTATCAACTTCTAGCTGATGTCATTGGTTTCTAAATCTTTGATTAGACTTGAGAATTCAGTGCATATATATATTCAAAAATTCCAATGTAGTTTGTGCAGGATTACTATAGCAAAGCTAGCAACTATATTCAAGTCTTATATTTGGATTTTTGATAAGCGATGGGTGAACAATCTTTGTACTGTAATACTGATAGAATCCTCAAGTACCCAGCGGATCTCAAGTTAATAAATTCAGAATTTTCTTATCATGCTTTTGTATTTTTCTTGTGTTGCAAAATATTGATCGACAAAATTGCCTGCGATGAACAAGATATGTGTTGGTGACTCGGTGTTGTGTGGAAAGTTTGTTCTTGTATTTATACCTTTTTGTATGAAGCAGCAAGTTTATGGCTTTACTTCATCCCATGAAACTGTATGTCATTTGAGAGTTGGGACACCCTTATAAAGATCCAAGATTTTGGATTAATATTGACAAATTGTCTTTTGTTCAAGATTAGCTTATAATTTGGCACTTAAATGATCAAGTTATCTCCCCAGAGAGCCAGGATTAGCTTTATCACACCAAGATTTACTGTGCTGTACTCCTTTTTCTTTTTTCCTTTTTTTTGGACAAAATAATTTACTGAACTTCATCTATAACTAATTAGGAAAATTTTGTGTGATTTGTGTCATAATCATAAAAAATGGCACAAATTACATTATGAACCTGAAGCTTAACGAAAAATGAGTACTATGTTCTCTACTATAAATTAACAATTGATCATTTTTTTAAAAAACATAAAAAAAAATTGATCATGGCGGTATTATTTTGTTCAATATTGAACGTCTTATAATTATTTTTGGTGAACATAAAATTACTTGTTAGTGTTAAATTTTCAATCTACTGGCAAAATGGTACGGAGTAGTTAATTTGAACAAGGAGTTTTTAATAAAAACGAAATACTCTATACTTAAAATAATTAACAATAAAGTAAGCATGCAAACAGAAGTCGCTTTGGCCGAGTGGTTAAGGCGTGTGCCTGCTAAGTACATGGGGTTTCCCCGCGAGAGTTCGAATCTCTCAGGCGACGAAATTTTTTTTGGGCTATATATTCCTACGCTGCACTTCATTCATGTATGAAATCATATTTTGATGTTTACTCTGTATATAACTTATAACATGAAGAAGCTGTCAAGCTGTAGTAGCACAATGGATGAATAAATACACGTTTTCTTCCCACAAACATGACCGAGCATATGCTTTTGAACTACTGTAGTAGCTTCTTCGAACTGTGGCGACTAGCTAGTAAGACACAATAATATGCTGGTAGTATCACAGTAGATGCTAAGGATATTTCAAGTTTAATTCGTCTTGGAAGATCACAAAACCGATTATTACAAGTATCACAAGATATGCCAAAAGGATATGTTGTGTAAATGTATAATAAGCAGTTGAATATAACATCCTTTTAATTTGAAAGAAACAGGAAGCCTTTTATGTGATTGGATGTAAGCAGAACCTTGCATTGATGCTAGATGTAGAGAACCATATACCATATACCAAATACCCCACCAATGAATGTAACTACAACAACTGCCTAGTATAAATTGCCTCAAATTAGTTTACAACATCAATTAACATACATTAACAAGAGATGTTTACGGTTTTGGAAACAATATATTTGATTGTGTATTGGTTGGAAATGGATAATCTGCATCCTGAGGCTCAAAGCAAGCGAGCAAAAGATCAAAAGCATGCTTATGCGTACTCAACTCTCCATACTTGAGCCTCTCGATGTAGATGATCTGTTTCTTCCCAAGAATTCCGTTATTCATTTGCCTTTCAGCTTTATGTAACCATGTATGCCAGCTTCCTCCATGAAAGGGTATGTGTTCCTTACTTCCTTTATTGTAACAAGCTAACGTATATATTATATAGTTTGCTTTCGTTTGTATACTAGAATGTTTTAGCCAAAGAACTCTAGTGTCGTACAAATCAATAGTTTTATTTCATGTTTAAGTTTTTTGTTATGCCAAAAACACACTATGCAGGCGGCAGGCCCCAATATCATCACCAATTCTAATGCTTATAAAGATTAATATAAGAATTAGTGTACAATTACAAATATGAGCAAGGTTTAGTCAAATCACATAGTTTGATCATGTCAAATTAGAAAGAAAGTCATTTGCACAATATATATATTTCTTCAACAGTGTGACATTTATCCAATGCCAAATTGAATTGCTTGTAGTCTTATACCCTTGTTTCTCATTATTGTTGCAAAACACCTCTCTTTAGTCTTAAAATCCATATATATTACTATCAATAGCTAATACGCCCCTAAAAAATAAAAAAATAACTAACATTTATCTATACCCCAATCTCGAAATTTTTAAATCCACCGCCGTATACAGGTCACGCTTGTTCTTTCAATCAAAAAGGTAACAAATCAAAATTTTAATACTAACTCTAAATCATAATGCACTAAATTAGCAAGGTTAAATATACACTCCACGACAATTGACTCAAATACTCATATACTCCACAAGATATTTGTTAGTTCCATCTTTAGGCCCTTCCATTAACTACTTAAAATTGCTCCTAATCTTGTTAGCTGTTGTCATTGTACCTTAAACAAAATTTCCCAAAATTAGTTAGTGTCACTATCAATATACACTGTACAGCAAAAACCACTCTCAAATTCTGAAACATCACATTCCCTCCAGTACTAATGCTCCTCCTAACTTTCCACCTCTCCATATTCCCCCTCCTCACATACCCACCATTTCTCCCACTATATAACTAACACTTTCCCCTTTTAAAATTTAACATAAAATAAAAAATAAAAAATAAAAAGTTTTTTTCCAAGAAAGTCACAAATGGCGTCGCTTTCTTTCGTCGCTTTCTCTCTCCTACTTACCCTCATCACCACCACCGCTGCCGCCTTAAACACCACCGTTGATCAACCACCACCACCAAAGCAACAGCAACTTANTTTGGGCTATATATTCCTACGCTGCACTTCATTCATGTATGAAATCATATTTTGATGTTTACTCTGTATATAACTTATAACATGAAGAAGCTGTCAAGCTGTAGTAGCACAATGGATGAATAAATACACGTTTTCTTCCCACAAACATGACCGAGCATATGCTTTTGAACTACTGTAGTAGCTTCTTCGAACTGTGGCGACTAGCTAGTAAGACACAATAATATGCTGGTAGTATCACAGTAGATGCTAAGGATATTTCAAGTTTAATTCGTCTTGGAAGATCACAAAACCGATTATTACAAGTATCACAAGATATGCCAAAAGGATATGTTGTGTAAATGTATAATAAGCAGTTGAATATAACATCCTTTTAATTTGAAAGAAACAGGAAGCCTTTTATGTGATTGGATGTAAGCAGAACCTTGCATTGATGCTAGATGTAGAGAACCATATACCATATACCAAATACCCCACCAATGAATGTAACTACAACAACTGCCTAGTATAAATTGCCTCAAATTAGTTTACAACATCAATTAACATACATTAACAAGAGATGTTTACGGTTTTGGAAACAATATATTTGATTGTGTATTGGTTGGAAATGGATAATCTGCATCCTGAGGCTCAAAGCAAGCGAGCAAAAGATCAAAAGCATGCTTATGCGTACTCAACTCTCCATACTTGAGCCTCTCGATGTAGATGATCTGTTTCTTCCCAAGAATTCCGTTATTCATTTGCCTTTCAGCTTTATGTAACCATGTATGCCAGCTTCCTCCATGAAAGGGTATGTGTTCCTTACTTCCTTTATTGTAACAAGCTAACGTATATATTATATAGTTTGCTTTCGTTTGTATACTAGAATGTTTTAGCCAAAGAACTCTAGTGTCGTACAAATCAATAGTTTTATTTCATGTTTAAGTTTTTTGTTATGCCAAAAACACACTATGCAGGCGGCAGGCCCCAATATCATCACCAATTCTAATGCTTATAAAGATTAATATAAGAATTAGTGTACAATTACAAATATGAGCAAGGTTTAGTCAAATCACATAGTTTGATCATGTCAAATTAGAAAGAAAGTCATTTGCACAATATATATATTTCTTCAACAGTGTGACATTTATCCAATGCCAAATTGAATTGCTTGTAGTCTTATACCCTTGTTTCTCATTATTGTTGCAAAACACCTCTCTTTAGTCTTAAAATCCATATATATTACTATCAATAGCTAATACGCCCCTAAAAAATAAAAAAATAACTAACATTTATCTATACCCCAATCTCGAAATTTTTAAATCCACCGCCGTATACAGGTCACGCTTGTTCTTTCAATCAAAAAGGTAACAAATCAAAATTTTAATACTAACTCTAAATCATAATGCACTAAATTAGCAAGGTTAAATATACACTCCACGACAATTGACTCAAATACTCATATACTCCACAAGATATTTGTTAGTTCCATCTTTAGGCCCTTCCATTAACTACTTAAAATTGCTCCTAATCTTGTTAGCTGTTGTCATTGTACCTTAAACAAAATTTCCCAAAATTAGTTAGTGTCACTATCAATATACACTGTACAGCAAAAACCACTCTCAAATTCTGAAACATCACATTCCCTCCAGTACTAATGCTCCTCCTAACTTTCCACCTCTCCATATTCCCCCTCCTCACATACCCACCATTTCTCCCACTATATAACTAACACTTTCCCCTTTTAAAATTTAACATAAAATAAAAAATAAAAAATAAAAAGTTTTTTTCCAAGAAAGTCACAAATGGCGTCGCTTTCTTTCGTCGCTTTCTCTCTCCTACTTACCCTCATCACCACCACCGCTGCCGCCTTAAACACCACCGTTGATCAACCACCACCACCAAAGCAACAGCAACTTAACACTATTATCGACGCAATTATCGGTGCAGGGGATTTTAACAACTGGGCTGATCTTCTTGGAAAAGCTGACCCTTCTATTATTCCACTTACCGTCACTTTCTTCATTCCTGATGACGACGCTTTTGTCTCCACTAATTCCAACGCTTCTTCTCCTTCACTTGACCCTCGTCTTTTCACTTACCATATCATTCCTCGACGCTTTTCTTTCTCCCAACTCCGTCAGTTTCCCACTGGGGCTCGCCTTCCTACTCTCCTCCCCGAAAACACGCTTCTAATCACCAACAACTCCGCTGATAACTTCACCGTCAATAACGCCGTTATCACTCACCCTGACCTTTTCCAAAACGCCGTTGTCTCTGTTCACGGCATTAGCTCTGTTCTTGACTATACTCTGTTTGGCAACTCCTCTGTTTCTGCTCAAGTTGCCGAAGTCGACCCCGTCGTTGAGCCCGAGCCCGTTGTTGAGCCCGAAGAACCCTCTACTACAACGATGCAAGTGGGGCCCAATGTAGTCAGCAATGAAGGAAGCAGGGGATCAAGATTACACTTGAATTTCATTCTTGGTTTAGCAATGATCATCTTTACTCTGTTTGTGTTGGAGAGTGTGGGGTTTGATCTTGTTATCCAAAACAGAGCAATCGTTGATGTGTCTGAATGCCGAACAGCTGCCAAGAATTCGCAGTCGTTTATTCGGTTCAGTTCTTGCAACCGGTACAATATGGCGGCTGTCGAAAGTGGGTTGGGGTTATACCTTGTTATGGTTCTGATTTGTGCTAGTTATGCCTACATTCGCGGGTTTCACGGTCCGTTTGGCGGCGATGAGTGATGGCAGATCAAACGTGTGCTTACTATGGTTTTGGTGGTTAAATATCACAAACATTACATTCTTTTAACTGTGAGTAATAGTCATTTTTTCGAGTAGTGTTTCGATTCATAGTACAGTCTTTCTTTCGAGTTTCAAGTAGCGTTTCGATTCTTTCTGTCAGCAGTAGAGAGCTAGAAGTTCTTGTAGATTTTGGTGGTTGAGTATTAGTTAGCAGTATATTGTTAGATGTAATGAGATACATTGGCACACTTAGTTTTTGTGTTGACACATGAATAAGATTACCTAGTTTCATGATTACATTGTTTAATTTGCATTAGTTTTATGATTTTCTGATTCTATCTGTTATAATTCAGAGAAAATGGTGTGCAAGTGTGTGCCATACATTGATAAAAACACATGATATACTAATAATATAATGTCAATTGCATAAAAAAACCAGTAATTCCAGCATAAAATGAAGCCAGTTAAGGTGGTTGTTGAATGAGGAATGTCATTACAAAGTCAAGTTAGTCGAAAATCATCGAAATGGACAGGGCACGAGCCTGGAATCAGCTCATTCTAGATATGTTCTCTTTATGTTCTGTTTTCCTTAACTATATATCGTCTATAGGACATCGCGAAAGATATTGGATAGATACATATATACACTCCCATTATCCATCTTGGGCTAGAAGACTAGAATAGAATGGTTAAAAAGACATTAGGACCACACTAAATCAGCATTTTGCCATGGAGGACCACTGGAATTCTGTTAATATCTTTAAGTTGGCACATAACAGGTCAGATAGATAATGTAGATGCTATACCTTTCATTTTGAGAGGGCACACTCTCATAACTTCATCAAACATTAGAAAGATATACAAGGTTCGCCACACAAAAGGTTATAGAAGCTCTCATAAAAGATCGATAGGTAAACAAGATTTACAAAAGACGAGCTTCTAGGATCATAAAGGCATATATGTTGGTTTTTGGCCTACAGCAAGCTCATTGTTACAAGTTACAACAAAGACATTGACATTGACCATGAAGGCCGCAAAATTTGTTAATGATAAACTGATATCTGAGCTTGCAAATCCTGATAGCTACCATTGCCTACTGGTTCAGATTTTCCTGAAAAAGTTATAGTAATAAAGCTCAGCACAAATGTTTTAAGCTCTTTTTTCATTTCTAACCTAGGAGAGGAAATGTATAAATCTTAAGGCAACATAGGTATTGCCATAAACATTCATTGAGGAAAGTAATTACCATATAGCAATTGTCCTTCAACCAAGTGACTCTAATTCCCATGCTAGATGTTCATTACTTTGTGCTTCATGATCTTGTATTATGTTACCGTGTTTATTCCATATTTCCTTCAGAGTAAAAACAGTTGCATTTAAGGACGTAGCTTGTGTATCATTAAGCGCATTGAAGACGAATGGCCATTATTTTGCGCTATATGTTTATCCCATAAATGTTGGTACCAGATGAGGCTTGACATAAATCCCTTGGAATATCTCTTGTGAAGCGCCATTATGAACATCCTGCAAAAGATATAAACATAGAGAACCAAAGAAGACACCTCTATCAACAAAATTCAGGGTAATGAACACTAATTTTCTTCTCTTCTATCGTTACACTTTTGTTTATGTACCTGAGTAGGAGTTGTGTCCACTTGAACGGTTTGAATGTTGCCTACGACTTGTAGAGAGGCAGAGGAAGTTTCTACCTGTGATGAAGGCAGCATTGGAGGAGCCATTATAGGATCATTAGAACCTCCTTGTAGCTCTACGCCTTCTTCAGAATCTGTCTTCCTCTGAAGTACTATTCAATCAACAATATACCATCGTAAAGTGGGAAAATGCTTGCTAAAGATGTTTAGTCGTTTTCTTCTTCTTTGCCAAAAAAAAAAGGGAAAAAATATCTGTTCTAATGATATAATGATATGGCGCTAGTTCTGAATTGTGATTGGCGCCAATTTGGATGGAGATTGCTCACATAAAATTTCTTTGGCGGGAAAGGTTTAACGGGTGATAAGGAGCGTAATGCACTAATTGGGTCTATTAAATATATAGGTAATGAATACTCCATATTCTATAAGCCTCACATTTACATAGGGGAAGATTTCTCGATTTGTGCGTGTCATCCTTGCGCAGGGGCCATGCTAATCTTCTCTGTATCGTTCCAATTTTATCAGATGTCTCCGAAGAGACAATAAATACACTTAACAACAGATATATAAATTGAACAAACATATGTTTACCCAGCGATGTGGGACTGCTTTCAAGCACTACCAACTATAAATAAGAACTTAAAAGTTCACAAGTCAACCCCTCAGGCATTAACATTTAACATACTGCCTTTAACTTTTAAAAAAGATAACAAATGACTTTTGCAATCAACCTTCAAAAGTTAAAATCATGAATTCACTAGCAGATTAGCAGCATATATTTTCCCCAAACCTTTGTAAAACAACATATCTCTTCCTTAGTTCAACTTTCCACCACCAACCAGTCAACCACGGTTGCAGAAAACCAAAAGACATGGGATACAACATAAACTTGAACAATGGATAGTGGAACCGTGGAAAACCCAAAAAAAACACCCCTCATAGACCCCTAACAGAACCAAAGCAGAATGTACATACGCCACAAGTACAACATACAAACAATTGAAACAAACAAACCCAAGCTTGGACAACTAGCTTTTACCAAAGTACGAGCTTAATGTGGCTTGTTTTTCAGTCCCACTCGTAACTTTACTCTTCTTCACTGGAGTAAGGGGTAGCTTACCAAGTTCATCAGTACTCGGCTTTGAATCATCCACGCACTGCTGATAATCCCGTTTTGCCTCAACCTTGGAGTTGGATCCAGTAGAAAGTGTAGAAACATCAGACTTAGTCTCGATAACAGTCTTTGCACTTGATGAAGAAAGTTCCAAACTTGCTTGATCCTTAGCTTCCTCCTTAACATCACTCTCCAGATCATTCTTGCTATGCTCCTTATCAGAGCTCTTAATTGTCTTATTTGATTCCTTATCATCATTTGTTCCTTTCTTGAAGAAAAATTTTGTTATTGGATTAGACTGCTCCCCAGCTTTCAATGTTATCTGCACAATATAATAATATGATACTATCAGGCAAACTATCTCTCACCTCAAAATTTAATTAATTTCTCCTGCTTTTCTAATGAAAACAGTCAAAACTCTAAAAATAGTGGTATAGAGTATACACATGGCAATATGGCATGCAAAACTTATACAAGCAATGAAAAGTAGCCATACCTCATTGATGCACTCAGGACCATCAAATGAAGATTTGTTCATAGCCGGGGTTACGGGATACCAGGTCTGTAAAAACACAACAAGGTTTAAATTGTCATCAAATTCCATTATACCAGCCTCCAACGGGAAAAACTTAACTACACAAATATCACTGAGCATTTACCAAATCTTCTTTTTCATATGGCTTAAGCAGTGTACTGAACTTAGTATCTGAAGAACCATTTAGCCATATATCAGTTGTAACTTCATCTCGCAGGATAACAGGCATCCTATCTGAAAAAAAGAGGGATAAAAAATCAATTTCGGAAAGTTCATATTCACTTGTTTAGCATATTTTTGTGCTTGAGCACAATAGAAACAACAAATCAGCAAGCATGTAAGAAAGTTCCATAGCCAATCATCATAACAATAATAATATTGCACAAAAAGAAAAGAACTTATCTATCATTTGACCAAATATATAATAAAAGTAAAAAACAGGAACTTGAAGTTACTTCAATACATCAAATTTCTTCTATTGTCATGCAGATACAAGAGGCAACTATCCAACACCAAAGCTCACATAGCAGTATTGTGAAAAAGTACATAGAAACAAATCTACTCTTTGTTTGGTGGCTTGGTGCACTAAAAAAACTAGCTAAATGTCACAACCTTAACCTTTTGGTATAGAAATAGCAGGTTAACAGATTGTCATGTACTAAAAATTCTCAAGTAAGACATAGCATTAAGTTGGCAACAGATTACCATGTAGCCACTTCAGAGCTGGCGATGAATCTGTGGTTACTATGGTAAATGTATAGAGAATTTCACCTGCAGAATACAAGAAGAAGCTGTATCATTGTAGGAGACAAAAAGAAAAGCCAAATTTGAAGAACATGGCATTAAAGGAAATATGAAGATGAAAAATAGAAGTATGTCAACCATAAGTCCATAACAAAATCCCTTTTTCCCTCCGTTATCCAGGGTAATAACTAAAATGCATTGTGCGTACCATGGTGGCTACAAGTCACAGAAACAAAAGTGATAACCAAATAATGAAATCAATGCATTTGCATAGAACTCCAATAACAATTTAGACTCTAGCAACATTCTTTCATATGGAATGCAACAATTTGTATAGAAATTATAGACTAGAAATTACCTTCAGAATTTTTCCAAGAATCATAGAGGGCAGCAAAAACTAGAGGACGGTTATCCTTAAAATGAATGTAATATGGCTGCTTCTTTAGACCTTTCTTCCATTCATAAAACCTGGTTAACAAAAATCAGAAATAGATGTCGTCAGAAAAGAATCAATTTAGATAGTCCTTTGTGGCTCCGGTGGCAGCTAGATCAGCTCGTTATTGCTTCAAGAGAAGTTCCTACAAATTATTCTTTTTTTGATTCTGGACCGCGCGAGTTATTTGTTTCAACTTCTATTTTTTTACCAGTAATAGGTATTGGTGTTTACCCGGATTTCGTCCTCTCACTCTCAGTTGAGAAAGTAGAAGCTATTTTATCCAATTTTTTTGATAGATAAATTTATTTTCATTTTTTTTTTAAGTATTGTTATTTACATAAGAAAAGAAGGAGGGCTGATTCGAATTCCGCTTCAGCTGCGTTTGAGACTTGCGAGAGCCGTTTAAATCATGATTTAAACGGCTTTCGCCTGTTTATAAGNTAGGGGAAATAAGGTTATAAGATGGTATACAATATGTGTTTCCGTTTTAGAGCTTCTTATAACAACCTATACATTTTGTTATCATTTCCAACCGGACGATCCATTAATCCAACTAACAGAAAATTATAAATGGATAAACTTTTTTGATTTCCATTGGAGATTAGGAATCGATGGACTTTCAATAGGACCTATTTTACTGACAGGATTCATTACGACTTTAGCTACTCTGGCAGCTTGGCCAGTTACTAAGGATTCTCGATTATTTCATTTCTTGATGTTAGCAATGTACAGTGGTCAAATAGGACCATTTTCGTCACGAGACCTTTTACTTTTTTTTATAATGTGGGAATTAGAATTAATTCCTGTTTACCTACTTTTATCCATGTGGGGAGGAAAGAAACGTTTATATTCCGCTACTAAATTTATTTTGTATACTGCGGGGGGTTCCATTTTTTTATTAATAGCAGTTCTGGGTGTTAGTTTATATGGTTCTAATGAACCGACATTAAATTTGGAAACATTAGTTAATCAATCATATCCGATGGGATTAGAAATAATCTTTTATATTGGATTTTTTATTGCTTTTGCTGTCAAATTACCGATTCTACCTTTACATACATGGTTACCGGATACCCACGGAGAAGCACATTATAGTACTTGTATGCTTTTAGCCGGAATCTTATTAAAAATGGGCGCATATGGATTGATTCGAATTAATATGGAATTATTACCTCATGCTCATGCTTTATTTTCTCCTTGGTTAATGATAATAGGTACAATGCAAATAATCTATGCAGCTTTAACATCTCTAGGGCAACGTAATTTAAAAAAAAGAATAGCCTATTCCTCTGTCTCTCACATGGGTTTCATAGTTATAGGAATTAGTTCTATAACCGATACAGGACTAAATGGGGCCATTTTACAAATAATTTCTCATGGATTTATTGGTGCTGCACTTTTTTTCTTAGCAGGAACTAGTTACGATAGAATCCGTATTGTTTATCTCGATGAAATGGGTGGAATAGGGATTCCAATGCCAAAAATATTCACACTCTTCAGTAGTTTTTCAATGGCATCCCTTGCATTACCAGGTATGAGTGGTTTCGTTGCAGAATTAATTGTATTTTTTGGAATAATTACCAGCCAAAAATATCTTTTAATACCAAAAATATTAATTACTTTTGGAATGGCAATTGGAATGATATTAACTCCTATTTATTCATTATCTCTGTTACGTCAAATGTTCTATGGATATAAATTATTTAATATTACAAATTATTCTTTTTTTGATTCTGGACCGCGCGAGTTATTTGTTTCAACTTCTATTTTTTTACCAGTAATAGGTATTGGTGTTTACCCGGATTTCGTCCTCTCACTCTCAGTTGAGAAAGTAGAAGCTATTTTATCCAATTTTTTTGATAGATAAATTTATTTTCATTTTTTTTTAAGTATTGTATCTAATAAAGACACACACAGCTAGCTACTGATAATTAAAGGTCAATGGTCGAAGGAACCAGTAAGGACAAAGAGAGTGAACACCCTTGGATTTTAATTATTAATGATTGATTGGTCATTTTAACGGTTCCCGTTAGATTTTGAGACATCAAATTAAAGATGCAGCTTAGAAGGAACTATGGAAGTGGGAGCCAT
The DNA here is from genome assembly GCA_016808085.1 of Suaeda aralocaspica. Lineage (NCBI taxonomy): Eukaryota > Viridiplantae > Streptophyta > Magnoliopsida > Caryophyllales > Amaranthaceae > Suaeda > Suaeda aralocaspica. Next base: position 241,403 of record PYUH01000017.1, on the reverse strand, counting down.
CAAGTCATCAACCCTTGTTTATGAAAAAAAAGGGTCTTTGTAACAAATCCTAACAGCACAATAAAGAAAAAAAAAAACAATTCAAAACTACTGCTGTTTCTTGGGTTTTTAGGAAAATGCAGGGGTGAAAAACCATTGCGGCTCAAGTTAGACTGCTAGAAGATGAAGGCAAATGCATAAGTCAATATCAATGAAGAACAGGACGCGGAAACTCTTTCAGAGCTTTCTAGGGATATATTATTCCACACAAAATTAACCATACCATCCAGTTACGAAGTAACACATACGAGCTAGCTATATTGACAAGATTGCAACAAAACCAGTAGAATATTATCACATCAAAACTTGTCCAGAAATAATAGACATACCCATCTACTGCAACAAGGCACCGGTTTTTAGGAATTAGTCGACGGAATGAGGCCTTTTCCCCTATCGATTCAGACCTTGCATTAAACTGAAAATATTATTTACACACACAAAATCAGCTTCTTACCAAAAACTATAACCAACTATTCGAAAATAGAAATATAAAGGGTAATTAACACCAACAGTACCATCTTATAGTGATCAGGTTTTTCATCCTTCTTAGTGAAGCTAGGAATTAACCCCCACTTCATACAATGTACAGCTGCAGTATAACCCTCATCTCCTCCACTCTCGCGGCGAAAAACAGGCAGGTATGACCCCGGTGACACATTATACGAAGGCCGATACCTAAACAAAATAGTTAATTCCAACATTTCATCACACATATTTTCCACTTTTTCATACTAACATAAAATGAACATTAATTCGTCTATTAACAACATCAAGTTTGTGACTTTCTCTACAAAATTTGTAAAGAGCAGTAATACTGTAATACGTAAACATAAACAATTTCATCATAAGTCATAAATCCAAACCCTAACATCAGAAAATAACAACGTTTGCAAATTGCAACCCAGTAATACTAACTTAGACTTCAATTGAAACCCTAAAATGGTGAGGAAACTTGAATTGTGTAAAAAAGTATGAATTAAATGATGATTTTTCACAGTCAAATTATCAATAAACTTGAAATTGAATGAAGGTAGTTAATAATACCGGTCAACGTCAACATGACGAACGGAGGTATGGCGGGAATGACAAGCTCTAGGGATGTCATCGGCACGAATACTACAACGGCATCTTCCACACATCTTCCTTTTTCGTTGCTAATTTCTGGGCGCTTTTGTGTTTTTTTAACTTTAGTAGATGAGTTGCAAACGTTTTCAATCTTGTTTGCGACGTTTCTTTCGGTTACTCTAGTTTGTACTTTGTAGAAGAACAAGCGCGGGAATCATAAGGGCTCCTTGTCCTTTTGCCGCTCTTATAAATAGTAAATACGGAGTACTAAATATTTATGCTCTTCGTATATGTGGGCCCATGAATGGATGGAATTTTCAATGCGTTTTCGTTTTAGAGATGAGGAAATACAAATTCTCAAAAATAGAAACAGGGGAAACGTATTAGAAAATTAGTAGTTTCAAAAACAAAAATATCTTATTCATAAACATATAATTTTATACTAGGTTGCACAAAAACGGATATCGGTATGGATATAGGAAAACGTCATTAAAAAGGCTTAGGATACGGGTATGTGAAAGAAAACAATAAGAAGATATATAAATTTCTACTTAATTACAATCAAATATAGAGGTAAATATCAAATTTGGTGATGATAATATGATTACTAAACATAATAACTACTAAAAATCTAAACGACATAAACATCTAAAGTGGGTAAAATAAATCAAAAGCTATGGGATACTCGAATGAGCCTAATCAATTATGTCAATGTAGGTACGTGTGTCGGTGTCGGACACGGGGTACGGCAGGTTGGAAGTGTGTCCGTGCAACCTAGTTTTTATATGTTATTACAAAAAGAAGTTTTCCTACATATATTGAGATATTGACTTTTCTATGTTGTGCCTACCCAAATTCAAGAGTTTTGGGGTCCAGGAAAAAAAAAGTTATCGAAAAATTTACAATGTGCTTTTATGATAAAAAGAAGATCTCGGGAGAGCAAAAATACTAGTGTGCTCTTTTATCATAAATTATCTAAAAATGGACAATTCTAAAATTTTAGACACTGAAATTGTGTGTGAGGCGTTCTTGTTTCACCAGCAACACATGGGTGAAATATAGGAATAAAACAAGACAGGGCCTTGGACAACCCTTTGGAACCTAAAAACAAAGGCCCTACTTCTTACTTGTTGGGGGGTTTAAAGGTCCTGAAAATTAATTGCCGAAAATTTTACAATGTGCCTCTATGTTAAAGGAGCACTCTTGAGCTGCTTTTTGGGGTTCGAAAGATTGTGAGTCGATTCTTAAGAGAGCGAAAAAATTAGTGTGACTTTATTTGAAACTTCTTTTAAGAACGATGACAACAAAGGTTTTAAAAGCTGAAATTGTATGTGAGGCGTCTTGGAGTCATCAACAACACGTAGGGGAAATATTGAGAGAAAATAAGTTTGAGCTTGGGACAGCCCTCCAGAAGACAAAAGCCCATGCTATAATTCAAAGTTTTCGGGGGTTTTAGAAAAAAAAGTTGTCGAAAATTTTACAATGTGCCCCCTATGGTCACAAGGGGGTCAAGGGGGTCTATGACCAATTTTTCGAAGTTTGAACGGTCATAGATTGAGTCACGGAAGAGTGAAAAAGATTGGTGTATTCTTTTTCAAAAATTATCGAAACAAGAATGATAACAAGTTTTTTGAGGCCGAAACCTTGTGCAAGGCGTCCTGGGGTTATCAACAACACGCAGAAGAAATATTGGAAGAAAACAAGGTGGAGCCCAGGACGAACATCCTAAAGCTGAAAATGAAGGCTACAATTCATAGTTTTGGGGGGTTCCGGGGTTGCGGAAAAAAGTTGCCAAAAATTTCACAATATGCCCCTATGGTCAAAAGAGAGCCCATAAGCAACATTTCAGGGTTCGAAATGTCATAAGTGGAGTCTCAAGAGAGCGAAAAAACAGTGGTCTTGTGTTATTGAAGTTTTGGTGCTTTATAAGTGCTCTTTGCCATTTGTATTGGTCCGTCTCAAAATATTTGCTTCATTTCAATAATATCTTATGTTTAAAATAGGTTTTTCAGTTATATATAGTTGTCTAAGATATCAATTATCTTGTTTGACCATAGCTGAGTTAGACTGTATATTTTTTTGAGTAAACAATAATTTAATGGTATGAGCTCAATGGATAAAGATCAACAAGAATAAGAAATAACTCAAGTGATTAAAATTTTAGTTCCAATTATAAATATTTCTGGGGTCGGAAATTTCATTAGTCACGGGCTGACGGCTCCCAAAGAACAGCAACATTTTTTTTAGTCTTTACTGGTTACTACGATTATCTCTTTAATCTTGACTAACACGGTAAGTTGGTAACACCCAACTTCGTACAACCGACTAATGCTCCTCAAAAAAATGTTGTCAACAGCAACAAAACGACTCCAAACCCAAAACCCATGTCAATATCTCCAGCAACTCCGACGAGCCACCACCAACGTGGGCCCACCCCGCCAACGCCGCCGTCCACGGTTCACGGTGGCCACAATGAAAAAACCCGACGATAAGTCAGAGTGGTGGGTCGTCGACGGTGAAATGCACGAAATTGGAGAAAACGTTCCATTAAGAGAAAGATTTATAATCCCAAGAAATAATCTTCCTAATCGTCGCCGTAAACAGCTTCGCGAGCAATTCATGCGTCGCACTCGTCTTGTTATTAAAGAAACTGTTAGTTCTTTTATTTGCTTCTCAGTATAAAGTTTTAATCTTTTTTCATTGTTTTTGCTGTTTTTTATTTAGAATTGTTTAGTGTTATTAGGGTTTGTAATGGGTATTGATTTTTATGTTTGATTGTTTTGGTTTTAGCATGAGTTTGAATGTTTGATTGAGTTGAGATTTGCACACCAACTGTTTGTGGAAATTCCTGTGAGAAATTATTATAGGGTTTTTGTTTGATATGTGAGAAATGTTTGTTTTGGGTTATATATTTTGCTGAATTTTTTGTCTTTTGAGCCTATGATTTAGTTTGTATGTTATCTGCAATTCCAAGTTTTAATTTTGACGAGGAGTGAATGAAATTCGAATTGGATGGCCTTAATATTATACAGGAATATTTATGTTGGGTGTTGTGTTGTTTTTGGTAACTTGCAATAGTAGGGTAGGAATCAGCCAATGTATGAGTTTAATGAGGAAAGGTTAAAAGCTATGATCAATGTAATTCGAGGCGATAATGTTGCATGAGGGTTGAATATTTTAGGATAAACCTTCGGAATTTGCCTGTATTCTTTGCTATCTTATCACCTTTATATTTATTATGTCACTGCTGTGATCAATTTCCATTGAGTGTTCCTGTCACCGATTGAATTTGAAAGAGGAATGTTCTGCTTGTGTTAGCTCTTCGATAACTCATAATTAACATTTTTCGTGTGTTGATTACTTCAATAGACTTCTAGTGATGCTGGTTGTTTATATCAAATCCTCTTCAAATATGGTCGTTTATGCTAAACTATGGTTCTTTGGATTGAATGACGATGCACTATATTAAAATTGCTCCCCTTTATCTCCCAGGAACAAGAGTCTTTCTGCAAAAAGTACATGCAGTTGTACAATGAGCTCAGAGAGAATTGGGAAAGACTGTATTGGGATGAGGGATACTCAAAGAAGCTTGCTGCTGATCACGCGAACTATGATTCTCCTGAGGAGGATGACGATGAAGACTTTTCGCCTTACAGGTTTTTCTACAGTGGCTGGTTCTTTAATATGTTCTTGGTTCATACGTTTTGTTCTGATTGGCATGGTTGTATCTCTAAATTTACTTGTTTCTTCTGATTGCAGGAGAAGCGGACCACATGCTGGGCCTAGGCAGGTAATAAATGTCATTAATTTCTGTAAATTGAACTAGCTATTTATAGTTTGTAAATGTAGGAGCTCAAAAAAAAAAAAATAATAATAATGTAACTGTAGATATATCACCAAAGTTAAACTTCTGCCGGAATGCTTCCCAAAGTGGGCTTAGTAATTGTATTGGCCTTTTAAGACGGTGAAAGTAATTTCTTACTTGTTGCGGGTGTTTCACTCTGACTGCGCACTGCATGTAGTTTTACTCCTAATTTTCTCTTGTTCCTTTAGATCAAAGTTTGATGCCAAATTACTAAATGATGAATGCAGGAACAAGGATTAACTGGGAACAGACAAACTGAAACTAGGGATAGAGTTAGCCAAATTCGAGACAAGTTTGAATATGACAGAGAAATGAGGATGAGAGACAAAGGTCAGTTTGATGCTTAGGTTCATTCAATTTTTTTTGGAATTTCATATCTTTTCCCCTTATTTATACTTGTCTGGGATTAATTTCTCAGTTTTTTCCCCCTAATACCTATTGTCATTCAAACATAGCACAATATAATGAACTGTAGTGGTCAAAGTTTCGTCCAACAATTATTTGCTTAATACTTTAATTTTAGGAAGAAGTAATCATGCAAATTGCAAAATTCAAATTTATGCTGCTGAGCAGATCAAGTAGTGTCTATACGTTTGTGCTTCTAGTAATGTTATAGATAATTGTAGGCTCCCTTTATATTTTTATTTATGCCTGTTTGGTAGGTTTTGTAAAACATTTTCAACGCAAATGATCTTTCATGGAAAACTTTTTACATTGTATTTTTTTATGCAAGCACATCCGATATCTAAAACCCATTAGGCTCCGACCAATCCGGATTCGAGCCAAGTCAGACCCCAATTGACAATTGGAGGCAAAGCTCTCCCAACACATGTTTATGCATCGAACTCGAGAGTCGAGACCTCTTTCTAAGCTAGAACAACCCCCTTACCCCCATTATCGGTTGATCTAGACATGCATTGTTTTATTTAAAACTCATTATCATGGAACTTTTTTGTTGTTTGGTTGTATGGAAATCAGTTTCCATATGAAGTTTTTTTAATTGGTTGGTTGAAGTGAAAATCAATTATTTCAATTTTGGGGAAAAATGTTTTCTATCCAATTTGGTTGCACAATGTTTTCCTTCCAATTATGGAAGAGCATGTTTTTAGTAAGGTGGAAATTGAATTTTCACTCCAAGTCATCTTTAATTTCAGCCCTAACCGAACCAGTGTAAAATGAGGAAAACAATTTTTAGGGCGAACATTTTACACTTGACCAAAAAGAGCTGATCTATATCTTATGTTCAAACTAAGGGCTCAAACTTGAGAAAGGTTAAGTCTATGAAACTAAACGAATTTGGAACATTCACGAATTCACGATTTTAAGAACTTAGTATTAGATTGGAACACTCACAACCTAATTCTAAGGTGTTTTATTTTTTGTGAGAACACTCAACCACAAATCCTAAAACTAAGGTGAATATTTGAAGCTCCAAACAAAAAAAACTTTGAAATTTTTGTTCAAGACCTCGCACAAAAATACGAGTAAAACAATATTATTGAACTTGTAATTTGAATTCTATTGAACAAAATAATGGATATTATAGTTTAAATATCCTTACAGCTCTAGAAATCTTCTAACAACCTTTTCAACAAGTAACAACAGTAGGAAACTAAACAAAACCCCTAACAACCTAAAAAACACGGAAATAGTAACACACAAAGGAAAATCCGGTTTCCTTGAGCAACAAGGAAAACACTCTAACAAACTTTCCTAGTTTGAGTTTAACTAACTAACAAACTTGAAATTCTGTCTAATAACATTATCCAAACACAATAACCACAAAAACATGGAAAACTTGGACCCCAAGTTGATAAAAACACAGAACCCAAGGTTTCAAAAGTTGTCACAAAACTCGCACCCCTGTGTTGCTCGTTTTTGCTTGTTTTTGCGCATTTTTTAAAAACCTTTCAAGAAACTTTCAAGATTTGATCTTTTAATCAAGAAACCTTCAAGATTTGATCTTTTAATCAAGAAACCTTCAAGAACGTGTTTTCCATATCTTGTAGACCAACTATGGCTAATGACTCAAAGCAATAAGCCTAAAATGAGAAAAATCCTATCAAGTGAAGCTGTTAAGTGGTGAAAAACTCACAGGCAAGACCAACTTGTTTCCTTAATTCAACCTATCTTTCCAAAAGGCGTGGCCTATTCAAGCACTATGAATGAAATGCGAAAATGACCTTGAGCTAATCCAAAACCATATAATCTAAATGACAATGTCCTTGAATTTCAAAACGACTTAGAATTAACTCTTTCTCATCTATCAATGCTTGAAAAATTTGTACCTGGGATTTGAGGTCAATAATTTTCAATTGTTCAATGACTATAATAACAATGACATGTAAGTGCTTTGATTATTGAAGTGCTTAGATTATCTATGAATCCATTTTTTTTTAATTTTAGTTTAATTTAATTTTAAAATTACTGTTGGTTCACTTGGTTGTCTGTAACCTGGTCTGCATTCTTCACTGCAGCTTTTGCACCGATGAATATGAGAAACTCTGCTGATGACCAAAAACCAGCCTCCAGACATCAACCCTTCAATGCAGAGAAGTATTTTTCAGGAGATGAAGATGATGATGATTAAGAAGATTTTCTGAATGATTCAGGCAATTGGCCATAATGCTTTAAGTTGAGTTTGGGCAAGATTATCTTGGTTTGGGTGTTTGGGTCACTTTCCAGGGCCCTCCCCTTACAATCTACCAGAAACAAAGAGTTTGGTTGTGGTATCGCCTAACTCATGATGACCCTGGAAAGAGACCGTTTCCAGCAGCGAAACTTCTGAGAACCTGATGCTTCTTGTTGAATAAGTCCAGTTCTTAGGCACCACAGATGCTGGCTGTTCAGTGTTCTGCTGATTGGAAATGAATATTGGTTCATTATCTACTTGTTGGATATGTGAAATCCATGGTAGACTGACATTTATATTACGAGGAATATGCTTTCGAATTCCTGTGAATTTTGTTGGTAAAGTTTTCATTTCAGAAACGGTTACAAAAATGTACTGAGTGTTGCCTGCTGTTAGATTGTTATACAAGGATCTTTAGTATCTGTTGAACTACATTCTTGCATAGTCCATCCTAATTTTCTCAATCCAAATGTATCTGATTGTCTGATAGCCCCACTTTGAAGTATGTTGTACATATGAGTAACTATGCCAATCAACAGGTAATAGACTAAATTTGCTATATCCTGATCGCTATTTGTTTATATACTTTTTGAACGCTTATTAAGAGTGAGGTTGTTTATGCTGGAATTAGATGTCAAACTTACTTGCAAAATTGAAACATATGCCCTTTCGTTTTACTTTGCAACGTGACCTGATCTTGATATAACGATTGTTAGGAAAATCTGATCCCAGCACAACGCAAATGGCTCAAAATCGACCCATTAAGGTGTATATTGTTGTTTTTCTGTTAATCTTTGGTATATTTTGAGTACTATGTATATATAAAATTGACAAGAAATTGGCACTACACAACCCATTGATTGAAACTGAATCTATAGTCCCAAACCCATTAGAGGTCACTGTTCTTTGCTCTTCACACAATAAAATTAAACCCATCTATATGATTGTCTTCCTTTTCTGCTTTTCTCCATCATCATTCCTTTGCTGTCTTTATCAGCTACAACATTTTTTTTTACTTTCCATTGGATATTCTGTCTAAACTTTGAACAATGACCTCTTTCTGGACCTTTTCCTTTTGAACCATCCTGTAACTCAACATAGTGGACTAGCGGTGGCTTTACTAGTTGTTACCACCGCAGTCCGCAAATAAAAACATGCTTATGGCCATATGAGAGAGTTGGTCATTTTCTTTTTTAAGGCAGAAGTGGGGTGTCACCAGTAAAATTGTGTTATTGTAATAGTTATATGATAAAAAAAATAAGGTTCTGTCCAGCGTAAATCTGATGTTAAAAGAATAATTTGAGCAACTGTTATTTTTAGTTGTTTAAAAGGTGCTAAACTTCAGGGAGTAGACAAACTTTAGAGAGTGTTGCATACATACATATATATAAAAAAAAAAAGAACATAGATTATTGCGAAACCAGTAGTTTTACATGGAATATAACATAGAATACAAAAGTTGAAACTTTTTTTATGAATAAGTTGGACACAACACAGTACAACAAAGCCACTTATAAAAACCAAATTGCAAAACGTACGAATAAAGTAGTTAAATCCTTGATTATATATAAATCAAGCAAGTCTAATATTTGAATGTATCTAACAACATTCAGCAGTTGATTTGAATGGGAAGATCGCACAATTTAGGGAGCTTAGCGCAGCGATCAGGATCAACCCCTATAGCTTGCAACAAAGTTGCCTGATTATTCTTGTAATCACACAGGCAGTTAATATCTTCACTGCTTAAGCCCTCGAGCATGGTGCAACACACCTCTGATGGTTTTGTGGGTTCGCTTAGCGCCACCGCATCCTTGCATTTTATTAGATTCTGTACCTTGAGGTTGCAGGAACCATTGCAACCCTCCCAAACTGCAAACATTAGCACTACAAACACCACCACTTTGTTAATTGCCATAATCTCTAAATAATACCCTCTTGGAAATTTGTTTGGGGCTTTTAATGTGATTGATTTGTTTGTTGATTGCATTATGTGGGTGTATATATATATATATAGCAATATGAAGCAGCCAATAGTAAAGAATAGTATGTTTGCCAATAGTTGACTCCCGTGACTTGAATTGGCACATATGTTTGGACATGTGGAATACTATTGCAAGCCTCTCTTTTTTTGGTTAACCTCTAATTATATGCATAATTCTTTTTTCTAAAATTTGATGTATGCATAGTTGTTTTAGTCGGGTGATATGTCATTGACATGGTAATTTGAAAGGAAAACTCGTGGCACCATTTTATAGATAAACTCATTTTTGTGATGTCTCACAATCTCATAATAGAAAAAACTCATTTCGTGACGTGGTACAATTTCATAATAGAAAGACTCATTTTGTGACGTGGCACAATTTCATAATAGAAAAAACCCATTTCTTACGAAATTGAAAAATATAAATTTCTACATTCAATTAAATAAATTTTAAATTGTATGTATGTGCATTAAAAACTGCTTGTTTCTATGTTTATATTGATTATACATGCGTATCTAACAATGTACGACGATGGTCAAAATAAGTATAGAGAATAGTGTGCATTTGTTTTCGTTAGTAAAGAAAGAACGATCATAATTAGTTTGCCTGTTGGGCGTCAGATACTTACCAAATAGTTTTGCACGGTCTTACCAAATGACCGAGGGTGTCAAGTAGTCAACCCTAGAGGGAGTAAATTATATGAATATATATGATAACACCAATTACAAATTTGATGGGTTAGCAATTAATCTTGGCTTCAAATGTGTAGAAATCATATTATATGAGTAATGCAACTTCACGGGAGGCTGATTTGTTGTGGAAAGTGGATATGATCAGATGATATAGTAGGTGGTCCACTTTCCATTGTAATAGTATTTTATTATTTGGTATTTGATCATTAATTAGTTCAGGCCAGTTTATACACTTTCTAATTAAGTTTTGGGTTTTTACTTCTAAGTTTGATTATATTAGCACATAGTCTTCTTTAACTATTTAAGATTGATAGGATCTCGTGACTATAATTTGTATGTTTTGTGCTTGGAACTTTCCCGCCCTTTACTCCAAGTTTCAAAGGATACTTTTCAGATGGATGGCATTTGAGTGGAGAAAGTTGAAATTTTAAAGTTCATGAATATGCACAACTAAATATTCTTAAGTAAATGAACAATCTTATGTTTAGAATAAACTCATTGTATGGCCGGAGTGGTAGAATGGCTGATCGACTGCATAATCCTATAAATGTGCGCGTTCGTTAAGCACATACTAGTATCAAGCTTACATAGTTCCATGTCTAGTATCGGTTTTGTCTGTGAAAACGCGATTGCCTCTCATACTTTGGATGTAACAAGGAAAGTTTGTGTTACTAAACACACACGTACAGTACACAACAAACACAAAATTATACAGAATAATTAAGCTGTTAATGTGTTGGTAACAGAAACGTAGAGCACAGATTGAAACACCTACATTTTTAAGATAGCTTAGCTTAATAGCTTTATTCTAGCTATCTATATGATGAAATTACACCTTATTTTATAGTATATAATAGTTATATGTGACCTGTGATTAGAACATTTTCATTTGTTTAAGTCATCATACAAGTAGTTTCATTTAATCAGCAGTTGGCAGGAAGGGTGACGTTGCACAAAGCAGGAAGCTTGGTGCAACGATGAGGATTAACTCCGAAAGAGCGCAGCATATCCCCATTACTAAACTTGATTAAAGAACACAAGCATTGGATGTCATCAGCATTGATGGCGTTGCAACACTCTGGCCTGGAGATGGTTTCGTTGGCTTTCCGAGGGACGCAGCAGGCTGGCAAGGCATGAGTTGCTGCACATTCAAGTTGTTACAGTCTCCATTGCAAATTCCTAGAACTGTAACCACTACTACAACAAACACCAACATTGTAATCTTCATTTCGATCGTTAGGTGATTGAAACAACTTTATTGATTTAATTTGTTTGCTGGATAGCAGGAGTATATATATAGACTTGGTGGGTGCAGATATTTTTTTAACCCTCCAATATTTGGATAGTTTCACTTACTATCTTGACACTTCTAACATTGCTCAACGGTTGAGTGATCAACCATCGTGACATTGATTGGTGATTTATATGTAACAGGAGAGTCATACTGATATCATTTATATCCATGAGGTACCAAATTAGTTTGTGAAAGTGGTACATCTTTGTTATAATTTTAGTATAAGATCTAAACTACATACGAGTTGATCGAACATATATAGTTACATAGGAAGGGTTGTACAAACGTGAATCATGAGCCCGTGATCCCCTAGTTTTCTGGCATTTTCTTTCCAACCAAACATATATTAAAAGTACAGTTAGTTGAAATTTATTTCTTACATGTACATGTATAATCCTAGATTATGGTTCAATTTTTCATGCCATTAGTTGAAATTGCAAAGTTAACAGGAGTAGATGAGAAGTTGCACAAAACAGGTAAGTTCATTAGGCGAGCCAAATCAATCCCAAGCGCTACCAACTCTTGTGGCCTATACTTCTTAATGTCACATAGGCATTCAACTATTTGTAGTAGAAAGACCCTTTACAGTTTCGCAACAAACTGGTGATGGATTAATCGGATTAGAAAAACACAGTCGCAGGACCGCAGCTCTTTTGATGCTCCGGCAATATAATGCAGGCTCCTTCAGAAGCCTCACAAATCATCATTACCACTGTTACCAACACCAACGCCTTTATCATCTTTGCCATATTTTATTGTGATTATAATTTGGTTAATTATTGGTCGTCTAACTTCTAATTGAGTTTTAACTACTTGAATTTACTATGTGATTAACTAAAACATGAGGTAATCCATATATATGGAGTTAATGGGCTAATGTACTCACCTATGTTTTATTATCAGAACAACCTAAAATCAGGTGAAGTTACATGCTTTAAGTAGTGTTTGATCAATATATATATTAGTGCTGCCAGCTCGATCTTGTTGTTTCTACGATTTCTTACTACGAAACGACTATTACTTGCATGATAAGCTTGTTAGCTCGTTACGTTAGTGTTGGACTGTTTGGTTTGTTTATACAATTCTATTCCATTAACATGTAATTTCACTCTGATCCACTAACACATACTTAATTAGAAATTGAATAACTTGTCAAAACTTTGGTATTTTTTAAAATATAACAAATTTGTATTACTTTCACATATACAAAGCAGTAATTTTTTTTTTTTTTATGCGCATGTGCATAGCTATAAGTAGTGGATTTTCGAGTTCAGCACGCTATCGTTAAATTTTCGGCCAAAACTTTAAATAACTAAGTTGGACATAATATTTATTTAATAAGTACTTCAATTATCTATACAAAGTATATTGTATTTAACTATTGAATTTTTTAATTTAAAATTTAAATTGTACAAAGTATATATATGTTCAATAGAATAATTATCATGTGCAATTTGATGGTTTTTTTTTTTTTTTTAAAAAAAAATTCGCTACACTCTTCTTATTTTGATTCATAAATAAAGGCACTAATCTCCACGTCTTATTTTTACTTATATTTCAGCAAAAATAAGTTCAGTTTAGCACGAAATAAGGACACAAATACATAAAAAAAAATGCTATAGATCAAGCCCTAACCTTTAAAGACTAAAAAAATATACACTCTTAACATTTTTTTTTTCAAGGAACCTGGTATTTCTTTCTTAAGGCTTTCTTTAGTCTTAGATCCTTGTTCCTAAAACCAATTTGTGCTAGTCATTTTCTATATTCTGAACACTAATGTCTATGCAAGCGGGGATAAATTAATTGTTCAACCGTTTTATTCAAGCTATCTTGTTTGTAATAACGTTTTACATTTTTACTATGCTTATGTGAGAGATATTTTTGTTTACATTGTTTTTGAAATTATTTCGTTTCCGACTTTCTTGTTTTTGGGAGTTTTCGATTTCTCAATTTGAACAAATTTTCATTTTGGACACTCTAGCCGTTTCAATGCTACATATAACATACATCAAATACGAAGTATAATGTGTCTAGGTAGTTAATGCGAATGACTATTGTGTGAACTTTGCAAGATTCACATGGCTTGTTTCAACAAATCACATGAATTTGCTTCACAGTCTTTTCGGAAACGTGACCTTATTGAATCCATTTTTAAGTATTTTACTCAACAAACAATTCTTACTTTGACTGCCAAATTATTACCAAACCGCATTCTTGAACTTGGGAATTACCTTTCAATCTTTCACACTCGATTCTAAGTAATAAGATCAAGAAAGTAAACACAATTTACATACTTTTGTAAACCCATAAATTCAAGACATATAGAAAAATAAAGGACACCTAACATAACGACGTTTTAGTTGATTGGTATACTCATTTCCATTTTATTCTTACATTCATTTCATTATTGTTGTTGTAAATTTATTTTCGTAATCTTTTGATTGAAGATTACATTCCCACTCCCGTCATACATTTAAAAAAATGCTCAAGATTAATCTAAGCAATATAAAATTATTATGTACTGTATTACATATAATTTAATGTACTCTACATAAAACAAGAAAAGTAACAAAATTTAGCTACAAAGAAGGCATTAAAATCTTGATTTCAATACATAATCTCAAAGAGGGGGACAAGGTGGAAGGCCACACAAATCAAAAAGATCCAAAAAGAGAGTATTTACCATGCCAAAGGGAACCAAAAGAGTAGATGAAGCAAAATAACAAAGGCACTCAAAATCAACCATTTTAAGAGTGTTGCAACATTTTGTATCTGGAGTTGTTTGGCCCATTACAACCACAACTTGTTTGCACTCCCAAATTACACTTGCGGATAACCCACATTTTTCACCATCATCATCTTCTAATTGGACTTGCATTACTACTAATTCCATCATCATCATCATGCTAATTACAATCATTAACATAATCATCCCTGCCTTCTTTCTCATGTTTCCTATCATATTCATGCCTTTATTAATTATTATTGAGGAATGCATCCCAATTAACTCTCATTATATATATACATGTAAGATTTGCTCAAATTTGGTAATGTAATATTATTTACTTATTTTAATATCTTCGGAGCTCCGAATCTGTTTTGATATGCTCCCGAAAATCTCATTAATTTCTTTTTTTAATTGGATTCTCATTGGTTTCATTTTGTGTAAAGTATCATAAAATCATGCACATTTGGTATAGTATATTTCCATAAAACAATATCTTGCTTCCTTTAAACAACGTTTAGTTCGAGGTTACTAAAAAATTGACAAACAAGGTTTTCAAATTCAGCAAATTGGCATAATTAATCCAAATTTTGACTCATCTTCCCAAAATAATCTCAACTTTTGACTATTCTAAAATAGTCCCAACTATAGTGGGTAACTTTTTAAGATAACCTGAACTTTTGTATAATTATTGCCAGTGGTCTCAAAATAGATCATTGCAAGCAACAAAACAAAATACCAGATTATTTTGAGAAGGTTATTCCAAAATTTCAGATTATTTCAAAGTAATCAAGAGGTGAAAATATTTTGAGAAGATGAATAAAAGTTAGGACATTATATATCTGTAAAATTTTCCTTTCAAATTTGAGGCTTTGAATAATGATCTTGTCATTAAATAAATCATGAAATTAGACCTTATTTTCGTCAACTTATTTTTGTTTATTTGAACTTATTTTTGTTGTTCTAAACTTATTTTTACTTATCTGAACTGAAATTATTAACAATTTGCTTAGGATTGAAACTGATGTTTGCTGAAAATAAGTAAAAATTAAGATGAGAGCACAAATATCTCTTGTCCACAAATTTGGTACAAGACATGGGTGTTTGTAATGAGTGATTGTGTTCGGATTTAAGGTTTTTTGGTAGTTTGATCACATTTATTTGCTCCAAAGTGTGAACTTCATCATGCAATCCATGTAACAAAACGAACTTCAATACTAAACATAGAAAATAAATACTCTTTAGCGAATAAATCAATAAAGAGTTAATAACTCCGCAAATTTTATTTATAGATAGAATTAAAAAAAAAAGTAAAAAACAAGAAATCAAAAAACTAGCACAAAACCTTATTAATTAAGAAAGAACAATACTAGATCAAATGAAATTAGGAACAACTAGGAAGTCCACATTTAGGAAAGAGAGCCAAAAAATTATCTTTACTAAGGCCAAAGGCAGGTAGAAAAGGTGAAGAAGCAATCTTACAAAGGCACTTTTGGTCAGCCTTTTTAACATCGTTGCAACAAGAAGTACCAGGAGGCAATGGTTCTGGTGGTGATGGTAACACTGATAATAAACAATTTACCACTAATTCTGTTGTTGGTATCCCACATACTTGAGGTGGGATATCATATGTTACCACTCCTTCCATCATTACCATGCTAATTACCATTATTAACATCACTAATTCATTCTTTCTCATCTTCATAATTTTCGTGACTAAAATTATGTGTAATTTGTGTTTATTATTTGTTTTCAATTGTGATTAAGATTTGAATGAATGATTTTTATGTCTAAACAAAGCTCGTATTATATAGGAAAATAACCATGTCTATCCGAGTGAACTACCCACCATTAATTAGTTTGGCTAAATTTTTTTAATGTGTTACCTCACATTGATATTATATTCACATTAAATGCTCTACAAATCATCATTGATTTTACTTGTTTTTTTTGTGTTGTTTAGCTCAAATGAAAAATCACCCAATGACAACCCATAATCAAGTGAAAGTTTTGCATCTATGTTTCTGCATGTAACCGCCTAAGCGTTACATGTTGACTCTAATTTTGTTGATGAAATTTGAATTGAAACCAAAACCTTAATTCTTTTCGCAAAATCGTGAATATCTACCTTTTTTTTTTTGTCAATTTTCTTATGTGTTTCTTGTTTTGTATAATATTTTCTATATTAAAAAAAATAAATACTACTCCGTAATTTTTTTATAACATACTAAGTTTTATATGTAATTAATGTTTACTAAATTTTACAAGAATTACTTCCTCCATTTTTTAGATACAACTTTTAAATATTTTATTTCTCATAAAAATACCCAAAAGTTGCATTTTAAAAAAACATTGGGAGTATAATACAAAGTGAAAAGAAGTTGTAAAAATGCATTACTTGTTTTTTTTAATTTTATTTCGGAGTTTAGAGGTAACAATAGCGGGGGAACTGGACGAGGCCTTAGTCATACTAGGATGATGCCTGAATTGGACCATACTCGAGCAAGAACTAAATGAGTTTATATAACCTAATACTGGGCATGGGATATCTCGGGGTCGCCCAAAATATGTGGTCAAAAGATGGGGTGAAAAGGAGACGAGACCCGAAAATGCATCCGAAAGCTGAAAAATAAAGGCTATAGCAAACGCTTTTTTTTCGAGGTTCAGGGGTCCCTAGAAAAAAATGTTCAAAAATTTAACATGACGCCCGTTGGGTCAAAATAGGGCCCAAGAAAGTTACTCAAGATTCAAAAGGTGTAAAGATGGTGGGGGAGATTGAAAAATTAAAGACATATGCATCCTTCGAAAATTCTCTTTAAGACAGCTTAAGAAAGTTTTAGAGGCCTAAATCGAGTGTAAAGCGTCCTGTGGTCAACTACAAGTGGTAAAAGACAGAGCAAAAACAAAAAGGAGCCTGGTATAACCATCCGGATGCCAAAAACAATGGTTATTTTCAGGGGTTCCGGGGTCCCCTTTCCCCCAAAAAAAATTTGTCGAAAATTTTGACATGATGCTAATATGGTCAAAAGAGGACATTTGAACAACTTGTAGAGGTTTGAAAGGTTATGATATGGTCTCGGGAGAGCAAAATACACTTATGTTCCATATTTTAAAATTTTCTTGAAGAGGGGAGAAAGCAAGGTTGTAGAGGCCGAAATAAAGCGTGGGGAGTCTAGGGGTTACCTACAACACGTGGTATAAATACACGGTGAAAAAAATTGGTGGAGTCCAAAACATCCCTCTGGAAGCTAAAAATAAAGGTTATTTCACAATTCTTGGGGGTCCTGAAAAAAAACGTCGAAAATTTTACATGGTGCTCCATCATATATTGACCATACAAGCACTCAAATTTTGGCAATTTTTGTACCGGGTCCCCTAAACCCAAAAAACAGTTGATGGTAGCCTTTGTTTCAAGCCTCCATAAGGGCCGTCTCGGGCCCCGTCGTTTTTTCACCTCTTTTTTTTTACCACGTGCTATGGACCACCTCAGGACTCCCCACGATCGGTTTTGGCCTCTAAAGACCTCTTATGATCCCTCCTATGACCTCTTCTAGAGAGGGGACAAACGGCCTCATAAGGAATCGTCTAAAACCTTGTTACCATCCCTCTTATGACCTTTTAAACCAGAATCATTTGGTCTGGGTTCATTATTTTACCTCATGGGAATCCCGAACGATTTTCGGCTATTTTTTTTCGAGACCCCGGAATACCAAAAAACATTGAATAATAGACTTTGTTTTGGCCTCTGAAGAGGCCATCCCGGGCCCCGTCATTTTTTCGCCCAATTTTTTTTACCACGTGATATGGACCACCACAGCACTCCCCACGATCGATTTTAGCACCTAAAGACCTCTTATGATCCCTCTTATGACCTCTTCCGGAAAGCAGAAAGCAACCTCATATGGAACCGTCTAAAATCTTGTTATCATCCCTCTTATGATCTTTTCAACTAGAATCCTTTGGTCTGGGTTCAAATTTTTACCTCATGGGCACCCCAGGCAATTTTCGACAGTTTTTTTTTCCGGGACCTCAGAACCCCAAAACACAATGAGTAATAACATTTGTTATTGGCCTTCGAAGGGGCCTTCTCGGGCCCCGTCATTTTTTTGCTCCATTTTTTCACCACGTGCTATGGAGGACCACAACACTCCCCACGATTGGTTTCGGCCCCTAAAAACCGTTTATGATCCCTCTTACAGCCTCTTCTAGTGAAGGGAAAAACAACCTTATATGGAACAATTTAAAACCTTGTTATCATCCCTCTTATGACCATTTTAACCAGAATTCTTTGGACTAGGTTCGTATTTTTACCTCACGAGAATCCCTGAAGATTTTCGGCTTTTTTTTTTTTCTGAAACCCCAGAATCCCAAAAAACGGTGAATAGTAGCTTTTGTTTTGGCCTCCAGAGGAGTCATTCCAAGCCCCGTCATTTTTCGCCCCGTTTTTTACCACGTACTATGTACCACCACAACACTCCCCACGATCGATTTAAGCCCCTAAAGGCCTCTTATGATCCTTCTTATGGCCTCTTCCGGAAAGGGGAAAACAACCTCGTATGGAACCGTCTTAAACCTTGTTATCATCCCTCTTATGACCTTTTCAACCAGAATCTTTTAGTCTGGCTTCAAATTTTTACCTAAAGGGCACCCCGGACAATTTTCGATAGTTTTTTTTCCAGGACCTCGGAACCCCTAAACACAGTGAAGAACTGCCTTTGTTTTTTTCTTTCGAATGGTCCGTCTCGAGCCTTGTCATTTTTTCACTCTATTTTTTGTACCACGTGCTATGGAACACTACAACACTCCTCACGATTGGTTTCGGCTCCTAGAGACCTCTTATGATTCCTCTAATGGTCTCTTCTAAAGAAGGGAAAACAGCCTCATTTGGGATCGTCTAAAACCTTGTTATCATCCCTCTTATAACTTTTTCACCCCGAATCCTTTAGTATGGGTTCATATTTTTACCTCACATTTTCGACAATTTTCGGGAATCCTAAAATCCCAAAAAACTTTGAATAATAACATTTGTTTTTGGCGTCCAAATGGGTCGTCCCAAGCCCCATCATTTTTTTGCCCCGTTTTTTTTACCATGTGTTATGGACTACCATAACACTCCCCACGATCGGTGGCAGCCCCCAAAAGACCTCTTATGAGTTCTCTTATGGCCTCTTCTAGTGAAGGGAAAAACAACCTCATATGAAACCGTATGAAACCTTGTCATCATTCCTCTTATGACCTTTTCAACCAAAATCCTTTAGTCTGGGTTCATATTTTTACCTCAAGTGAATCCCGGACGATTTTCTGCAGTTTTTTATCCGAGACCCCGGAACCCCAAAAACAGTGAATTATAGCCTTTGTTTTGGCCTTTGCAGGGGCCATCCCGGGCCCCGTCACTTTTTCGCCCCGTTTTTTTACCACGTTCTATGGACCACAACAACACTCCCCAAGATCGGTTTCAGCCCCTAAAAACCTCTTTTGTTCCCTCTTATGGCTTATTCAAGAGAAGGGGGAAATAATCTCATATGGAACCGTCTAAAACCTTGTTATCATCTCTATTATGACCTTTTCAACCATAATCCTTTGGTCTGGGTCCAAAATTTTACCTCATGGGCACCCCGGACGCTTTTCGACAGTTTTTTTTCCAGGACCTTGGAACCCAAAATACATTGAAGGGGTCGTCTCGGGTCTCGTCATTTTTTCGCTCTATTTTTTTTACCACGTGCTATGGACTACCCAACACTCCCCACGATAATTGGTTTTGGCCCCTAAATACCTCATATGATCCCTATTATGGCTTCAAGAACGGAAAAACAGCCTCATGTGAATCGTCTAAAACCTTGTTATCATCCTTCTTTAACCTTTAGTCTGGATTCATTTTTTTTACCTCATGGGTACCCCAAACAATTTTCGGTAGTTTTTTTCCCGAGATCCCGGAACCCTAAAAAACAATTAATAATAGCCCTTGTGTTTTGCATCCGAAGAGGTTGTCCTGGGCCCCTTCATTTTTTCGCCCCGTTTTTTTTACCACATCCTATGGACCACCACAACACTCCCCACGATCAGTTTCGGCCCCTAAAAATCTCTTATGTTCCCTCTTATGGCCTCGTCGAGAGGAGGGAAAATCAACCTCATATATATATATGGAACCGCCTAAAACCTTATTATCATCCCTATTATGACCTTTTCACCCCGAATCCTTTTGCATGGGTTCATATTTTTACCTCACGGACACCCTGGACGATTTTCGATTTTTTTTTTTTATATATTTCTGGGAACCCTGGAACCCCAAAAAACTGTTAATAACAGCATTTGTTTTTGGCGTCCAAAGGGACCGTCCTGGGCCCCGTCATTTTTTTTCCCAATATGTTACCACTTGTTATGGACCACCACAACACTCCCCACGATCAGTTTCGGCCCCTAAAGACTTCTTATGATCCCCTCTTATGGCCTCTTCTAGAAAAGGGTAAAACAACCTCATATGGAATCGTCTAAAACCTTGTTATTATCCCTGTTATGACCTTTTGAAATAGAAATTTTGGTTTGGGTTCATATTTTTACCTCGCGGGAATTCCAGGCAGTTTTCGGCAGTTTTTTTTCGAGATCCCGTAATCCTAAAAAACAATGAATGAATAATGGTCTTTGTTTTGGCCTCCGGAGGAGTCATCCAGGACCCCGTCATTTTTTTCGCTCCATTTTTTCACCACGTGCTATAGACCACCTAAGGACTCCCCACGATCGGTTTCGGCCCCTAAAGACCTCTTATGACCTCCTCAACAGAAGGGAAAAACGGCCTCAGATGGAACCGTCTAAAACCTTGTTATCATCCCTCTTATGATCTTTTCAACCGAAATCCTTTGGTTTGGGTTCATATTTTTACCTCACAAACACCCCGGACGATTTTTGACAAATTTTTTTCGGGACTCAAAAACCCCAAAAAACAGTGAATAATAGCCTTTGTTTTGACCTCCGGAGGAGTTGTTTTGGGCCCCGTCATTTTTTCAGCCCGTATTTTTATCACATGCTATGGACCACCACAGCACTCCCCATGATCGATTTCGGCCCCTAAAGACCTCTTATGAACACTCTTATGGCCTCTTTTAGAGAAAGAAAAACAACCTCATATTAACTGTCTAAAACCTTGTTATCATCTCTCTTATGACCTTTTCAACTAGAATCCTTTGGTTTGGGTTCATATTTTTACCTCACGAGCACCCCGGACGATTTTCGGTACTTTCTTTTCCAATACCCTAGAACCCCCCCCCCCCCCCCCCCCCA
>PYUH01000017.1:194954-218385 GCA_016808085.1 Suaeda aralocaspica | reverse complement strand
CCCCCCCCCCCCCTCCCCAAAAAAAAAAAAAAAAGCAGTGACTAATGGCTTTTGTTTTTAGCCTCCAAAATTCTTTTGGTGAATAATAACCACAATTTTTACGTGATGCTCTTATGGTCAAAAGGTAATATTTAAGCAACATGTAGGGTTTCAAAAGGTAACGATATGGTCCCAGGAGAGCGAAAAAACACTAATGTTCTCGATTTTGGTAATCCTCCAAAGAGGTAAAAATAGGTTTCAAAATCGAATGCCGAGCGTCTTGGGGCTACTTACAACACGTGGTATAAATATAGGGTGAAAATAAGACGAAGTGGGAGGATTGAAAATAAATGCTATTATTCGGAATATATAAATTAATCATCATAAACTAATACAAAATATAAAAAGAATTGTCTACAAATTAAATTTAAATTGTCTCCACCTACAACATGTGGTTAAAAGAAAAATAGCGAACAAAAGACGAGGTCTAGAACAATATTCTTTGAAAGCTGAAAATGAAGGCTATGTTCATAATTTTTGGTAGTTTTGGAGATTCAAAACAAAATGCCAAAAATATTACGTGGTGCCCATAGGGTCTAACGATGGCCCTCGAACAGGTTGTTGGGGTTCGAAAGTTCATAAGACGGTTCCAAGATAGAGGAAAAAACTAGTGTGCCAATTTTTAGAAATTCTCTATACAAGAAACATAATAAGTTTTTAGTGGATAAAAACGATCATAAGATATCTTATGATCACCTAAAAGGCTACAACACATGGGAGAAATATGAGACAAAAACAAGGTACAGCTGAGACAACCCGACTTATAGTCGAAAACAAAGGTTCTAATTCACAAAAGCTATAGAGTATATTCGAAGTGTGGTCACAATAGTTGATAATACGTACTCCGTAATTTAATTGTTATTGTAATTGTTATTGTTGTAGGAATAATATGCATTGAATCTCATTCTAGTTAGGTTTTCTGTTTTGGGCCTATATTTCATGGGCTTTACTGTATTAGGGTTAGGGTTTCCGGCAAAATTTGTGGCAGATGACATATTTGGTCTTTTTCTGGTATTGCTTACAGTATAATTGTTCTGGTTTCTGATACTGTTATCGGTACATCTGGTCTATTTTTCTGGTACCTGTGGAGTGCATCTGTGGTTTGTTATGGTGAGAGGATTCAAGTCAAGGTGGAGATTTATAGGAATAATATGCCTTGAATCTCATTATAGTTAGGGTTTTTAGTTTTGGGCCTATGTTTTATGGGCTTTACTGTATTAGGGTAAGGGTTATAGGAGTATTAGGATTTCCGGAGTCATATATATATATACTCTTTATTCTCCAACCTAGAAATAATTTAGAGATTCACATTCTCATATTCAAAGAGAATTCTGGAATCCTAAACTTTGTATTCATTAATTCCTCATCTATTAAAATATATCCCCTCCTCTGTCAGTGGAAGTAGCCAACACATTGTTGGTGAACTACATTAAATGTGTGTGTGATTGTCTTTTCTTTACTTTACTCTTTCTTACGTTTGTTACAACAATCGTAATGCATCAGTTTTATTGCCTTTGTTTATTCTAAGTTTTGTATTGAATCTAGTATCTAGTAACACCTCACACATGCATGTTAATATGTTAATAATGTCGTCAATCAAAACTCATAAAACAACAATCACTGTATAAATGTTATAGCAATCATGCATTGAATAACACAAATTCTCAAACTACTCTAATAAAGGACAATTAGGAAGGCCACGTTTGCCAAATATAGCTAAGAAAAGAGTCTTATCAATAATGCCAAAGCGAGATAAAAGAGGGAAAGTACTAAAAGAATGAAGATAGGAAAAGGATGGAAAATTCTAAACATTGAAGATAAGTTATGAATAAAAATTGTCAAAAAGAGATTTATGAGATGCAATAATTTCCTTGATTGTCAACCTACAGTTTCTGATCAGCTTTTCTAAGAGCATGTTTAGCCTAAGATTTGGGGTGACATCATCAAATTGAATCTTAATACTTATCCCATTTTTCTTTAAAAATCTCAACCATGTCTCAAGTTGAGTCTTGAAATTCCAAGACTCAACTTAAGACTTGAGATATTGGGACCTATTCAAGTTTTATTGAGTTTTGTTCGTTAATGTTATTATTATATAGTAAATATAAAAAGATAAAATAAAAAACAATATGTCATATATTTGAGTTTTAGAGTTAAAGTGATAAATTTGTTTAAGTCTTAATGATTATTAAAAAGAATTTGATGACATCATTTCAATAGGGACCACCAAAAATGATATCATCCCCAAGTCTTAAGCTAAACATGCTCTAATAGTGTTGAAAAAAGGCAGTTGGAGGTTCTAGTGTAGGCCCCATTAAAGATGGAAAACATGATAAAAATTCAATTGTCGGTATCCTACAAACTTCTGATGCTTGCCGATTTCTCTTTGCACCATTATAACTACAGATTAGGGCATGTTTACTTCAACTTAAAATCCGTTCAGTTCAGTTCAACTCTTCTCTTATTTTGCTATTCATGAATCCTTCATAAAAAACTTTCAGTTCAGTTAAGTTTCAATTAGTTCAGTTCAACTGTTATCAGTTGAAGTAAACATGCCCTTAGTGGTGGAAATGTGGAATCAAACTTATTAACTTCTTTCCCACCATTTTCAATCCAAGTTTTTTTTCAAATCTCCTAATTTACTTCGTAATTTTTGGCTTTATTTATTTTATTTAATGGGTATGAAACAACTTATTAAAAAATCAATAATATTAATAATAATATTAGACGCAATAATGGAATTAGGAACAACTAGGGGCACCACATTTAGGGAAGAGACCTAAAAAATATTCTTGGGGTTTTTCTAAACTATACCCTCGAGGTTTTATTTTTTCTAAGGTGTGCCCCATGACTTTTTTTTTCTCACTTGTGCCCCTCAACTAATTAATTTTAATCAGTATTAACTTGTCCGTTAATTAGCCGTTAGTGTAGACATTAATTTCTAATTTTTTTGCTTCTTCTTAATTTATTCTTGGGTTTTTCTAAGTTATACCCCTGAGGTTTTAATTTTTTTCTAAGGTGTGGCCTAAAGTTTTATTTTTTCTGAGGTATACCCTTAAACTAATTATTTTTTATCAGTATAAACTTCCCTGTTAACCCTCCATTGCAAGGTAATAATAAAGCCAAAATAGAGGATATTAAGCTCTCAGCAACAATCCCTAATATTTAACTAACAAGTACATGAACAAATTCATCCATTTTCTTTGACACATTCCGTCAAACACCTTCAATGCAATGATTGAAACACTGTAACACGGTACTAACACCTCAACCAATCAACCTCAACAACTATGTTTGGCAATGAATTGATTTGTAGTCTCAAACCTGATTATAGCTTTGAATCAAGATGAAGGGTTTTAAAAAAAATTATCAAACTTTAAATCTTTTCACATTATTTGAAGTCAATGGGTGTTGGAGTGAGGAATTGAGGGTGAGGTGATGATGATAGGTGTGTGAATATTGATGATTTCATGATTGTCGTTTCGATGGTGATGAGTGTGTAGTGTATTTGATAAGCAAATTAAATCAGGGAAACACATACTTACTTTTATGGTAAAGGTTACTGAGAAGAGAAACAAGTAATATACGGAAAACATAACATTAATTACTATTCCAAAAGGTAAAGGTTAGTACTAATAAAAAATAAATAGTTTAGGGGTATACCTGAGAAAAAATAAAACTTTAGGGCACACTTTAGAAAAGTGAAAATCACGGGGGTATAACTTAGAAAAGAAATTGCATTTATTAAACGGATTTAATTAAAACCTAACGTCTGTTAGGAAAAAAATTTAGGTAGGATACCGCTAATTAAAAATAATTAGTTGAGGGGCACAGGTGAGAAAAAAAAAAGTCATGGGGCACACCTTAGATAAACAAAAACCTCGAGGGTATAACTTAAAAAACCCCAATATTCTTTTAAAATGCCAAAAGTAGGCAAAATAGGAGAAGAAGCAAGTTCACAAAGACAACCATGGTCAGTATTTTTAACATTGTTGCAACAAGCTGGACTAGGAGGACTTGGTTCTTCTGGTGGTGGGTGTACTATTGATATCAAGCAATTTTGTAGAAATTCACCCGTTGGTACCCCCACATATTTCCTTTGGTATCTCAATTCCTTGAGCTAATACCATCCTTTCAATCATTACTAGTGCGAAATATTTTCATTTCAAGTCTTTCCTATATTTGTTGAAAATTAAGATAAGGAAAAAAAAAAAACTACATATGAATAATATGATGTAAGGTATTGGAATAGAAAACCTTTAACATTTATGTAGTAGTTAATCTGATGCAAACAAGGCTTGCTGACTAATTAGTTTGTCACTATACTTATGAGCTACAATGTCATGTGCTTAAAAGTTATTAAATTGTGTGGTAAAAACAGTCCAGACAAATTGTTTAAAGGAAAATACGTATGATTTTACATCAAACAATGACACAGTAATTAAAAATCCTAAAAATATGATTTCTCAAAGTGAAAGACTCACAGCCAAACGATATCACCTATAGTTATAGTTAATTCTTAAAAATTGCAAGGGTGGTTAGAAGTTCTCTTTCGATTTTCGGATTCTCACCATTTGCTTTTTTGGCTTTCTGACATGGAAAAATAATAAAATATAAAAAGTAAAAATGCATAAGGTAATATATATTTCAAAATGCAATTCCCATGACATCTAATTAATTAAATGACACTTAACCGTACCTTTAACCTTGCGAGCTGAGGGATTCTTTGATGACGATAGAAGAATTTTCGCAATTGAAATTGTATAAAAACCTATATAAAATGGTTTAACAAGGGCGGGGATGAGAATCGATTCCAGGATCACCTGGAACCGGAAGGAAAACTTTTACCACTTAAGCTACCCCTCACTCTCAATAAAATAAAAGTTGTTTAGACAATGATAAAACATAAAATCAAATGGAATAAACATGATGACTTCACCAGCCAAAACAAAACTCATAAATCAAGTAACATTCTATAAATATTATTGATAACAATGCAAAGCTATGTTGCATCTTAAACTAACACAAGATCTCAAACTAGAGAAGGACAACTAGGGAGGCCACATTTACCAAAGATAGCAAAGAAAAGTTTCTTATCAATGCCATAACGAGGTAAAAGGGGTGAAGTACTCATAGAACAAAGACATTTCTCATCACCACTTTTAATAACATCACAGCATAAGGTAGTTGGAGGTTGTGGGTTTGGTCCAACCAAAGATGGTAAACATGATGCAAAATTTATCTCGGGTATCTTACAAATTTCTGATTCCCCTCTTTGCACCATAATTATTACCATGGTTATTACTAGTACCAAACCTTGCAATTTTTTTCCCATCATCTTCAATCTAGGTTTTATATTTAGTAGTGTAATTTGTATTTATTTTTTTTAAAATGTTTTTTCTTTTATTTTTGATACTTTCTTATGTGCTAGAAAAAATATGTGCAGTTATATAGGTGCGGAAAGATAAATGTGAAGGACTGAGCGTCATACTCTCATACATAATACATGTGATTAGATTCTTCTACGTCTCTCTTCTTTGTACGTAACCCCTTTTTAGGTTACTTTTACAAATTACAAGACTTTAGTTAAGTTGAATGGTCTCAAATTAGAAAAAATAACGGGTAATTTGGAAACTTTGAATTTTAATATTAAAGATTTATCAATTTTTAAGGAAAAATGATCACAAGAGTCTTACAAATTTTATAATTTTTTGGCTAAAACTTTACACATAGTTCGAAGGATCATACCATTTAGGTAGTATAAAGGCTCGTCGTTAGTTACTTAAGTTGCTTTTACATGTGGTTTCACATGTCTAATACCATGGAGACAGACAAGTTAATGCTCTAGCAAATCAACGAGGTATTTACGCCCTCAACAAATTTCTTAGTGCAGACAAAAGATTGGTTCATTAGATTTTTCAAATAAATAATAAAAGGTTTTTCTACGCATGTTGTGTCTCTGAGGTATTTGATTTTCTATGTTATATCCCTCCAAATAAAAAGTTATACGTTGTACCCTTGAAGTGAAATATATTCTATATGATATCATTGCCATTAAACAATTGTTAACTTATGTTAGCTTTTACCGTTAATTTTGTATATCCATCCTTTTACCTAACAAAACCTCTTTTAACCTCCTAATCACACCTCCTATCTCACCCTCCCCAAACTCTGCTGTTGCAGTGCTTCCACAACACCACCATACATCTTTCTCTTTCCTTTAGTATCTTCTTCTATATAATCGATGCAAATTATTTAATTCTTTATGTTAAGATCTGCATAATGTATAATGATGATAGTACTTTAATTTTAAAGGCATTTTTTGGTCCACATGTTCTTCTTGAAACTTCAAGATTTCTGGTGAAGATGGTACCTGAATCCTAGGATTGTTGCGTTTGATGATTTGATTGCGAAATACGTTAGTCGGTGTTTTTGTAGGAGATTGAGAGGGTAGTTTTCGGTTTGGTGGGGTTCTTTTTCCGTGGGTGAGAAGGTGGTTCTTTTGATGTCAGAATTTCGGCTTGTGGGTTTGATTTGATTCCTAATAATCTTGGGTTTTTGTAATTGGGAAGAAGGTTTGGATGACTGATTGGGGAGTCGTGGAGTTGGTTAAGTGTTGGTGGTAGGGGTTGATTGGTTTTACGGTGGTGGGATGTATTTTGTTGTTGCTCAAAGCTCTAACGGCTTTCGCTCATTTAGTCTCGTTTTGTCTATTATCCTTGTGATCTAGTGTAGTAATTTTATCTCTCGGCAATAATTTCGACAATATCAGATTAACAATTAAACCTGACCAATATTCAATTACAAACAATATAAATTGATTATGGGAATTTAGAAACGACATAAATCAAATAAATCGGCTATCAAATAAGTTCATTGTGATGGTTCATAGATCCCCTAAGCCATAGAAAGAAAACTAATCACACATATACAAAATTTAAGGAATTGAATCGATATTAAAACTAATACTAAAAACATAATTAAATTAGTAAAACTTAACAACATAAAAATTAGGGCATACAAAAATAAATCTAATAATCAAAACTATATAATACTAAGAATATAGACTAAACTAAATTAATAAGAACAAAGAGGAATTGAATGGAACCTGAAATTGTATTAATTGAATGAATGAATTGCATGAGTTTTTTTTTTTGAAAGAGAAACTATAGAAATCTAGGCATTGAATTATTAAAAGTGATGTACCAGTAATATCTATATTTGTCATAAAAAGCCAGCAAATGTCGAAAAATAGCCTATTAGCAGATCGCCTGGGTTGGCCAGGCAAAATGCAGTCTGGTCGGGCATGGTGTTCGGATGGTAAAAATAGGAACCCAAACCAAGCGATTCGGGGTGGAAAGACCAAAAGAGGGATGATAACCGGGTTTTAAATGGTTCCCGGGCAACGGTGTTTTTCCCTTATCCGAAAGAGGCCATATGAGGGATCATAACAAGTCTTTAGGTGCCAAAACCAATTATTAGTAATCCTTTGGTAGTCCATAGCATGTGGTAAAAAACTGGAGCAAAAAAACGACAGGGCTCGGGACAGCCCCTGTAGAGCCCTCAACAAAAGGCTATTGTTCACATTTTTTGGGGGTTTCGAGGTCCCGAAAAAAATTGCTGAAAATTCTATAGGGTGCCCGTATGGTCAAAATATGACCGCAGTATGTACAAGCGATTTGAAGTGAAAAGGCCTTAAGTGTAACAAGGTTTTAGATGGTTCCCAAAATTGGTTGTTTTTCCCTTCACCGGAAGTTGCCATAAGAGGGATGATTACATGTCTTTAGAGGTCAAAATCAATTGTAGGGAGTTTTATGATGGTCCATAGCACGTATTAAAAAGATTGGGTGAAAAAACGACAAGGCCTAGTAAGGCCCCTCTTGAGGCCTCAAGCAAAGGGAAAATGCACTTACTATTTGATGTAAGTGTTATCTTCTACCAGTAAGTGTTATCTTCATCCATGTTGTTTATATAATCAAGCCGCCAGGTGTATTATATCATTAAAATATGGAGGGTATGAATTTTAAGACTTTCATGAAAATATGGAATTTTAAGACTTTCATGATTTTATGAAGGAGAATTATTATATTAAATGCAATATGTGAGCAATTTTTCTTGTCTCCGGAGGGGTCATCCTGTGCTTCATTTTGTGTTCGCCCTATTGTTTTACCACATGCTCTGGTGACACGATCGATTTCCCCATGCTTATAGTAAGGTAATACTTTGTATTTGGACACCACACATTTTGATCCTCTCTTAATTTTCACTTTAATTCAAGTATAATAGCATTTGATTTATGAGACATCTTTACCGCTCTAAATTCAAAGAAAAATTATGACTCTAATTTGAAAAACAATAATTAACATAATAGTTGTTTCGAAAATACTAAAATTCAAATAAGAATTATGGATCCATGAACTTATTACATGAGATCAAAACTCATAAAATAAGAATCATTCTACAAATATTATATTATTGATTACATAGCAAAACTATGTTGCACGGAACATTAACTAACAAAAGATATCAAAGCAATCAAGGACAATTAGGGAGTCCACATTTGGGAAAAATTGCTTTGAATAGTCCCTTATTAATACCATAAAAACGTAAAAGAGGGGAAGAACTAAAAGAACAAAGACAACTTTGATCACCACTTTTAATAGAATTGCAACATATGTCACTTGGAGGTTGTGGTTCAGATCCCTTCAAAGATGGTAAACATGGCTTAAAATTTGAGGCTGGTATCCCACATATTCTTAACTTCCCGTTGCATCTTTGCACTGTCATTGCCATCATAATTACTATTACCAAACTTACTATTATTTTTTTATTCATCATCTTCACTCTAATTTTTTTTTTTTTTTTCTTGTTTATGACTTATGAGTTGCAAATTATTTGTGTTTAAATAACATGAAAAGGTTGTTTGTTGCTAATGATAAAGTAAGTGTTAGGATGGATGATGCATGCATGCATGCACATTAATTAGTACATTAAATGTGATCAAATTCTTATTACATCAATACCCTTGGCAATTCACTTTTTACGAAAAATCATATTGCATTAACAATGAGTTTAGTCAAATAAAACGCTCTCAATCGATCTGAACAACTTTTTATTGGAAAGTTCAAATTCTTTTTTTTTTAAGTTACATGTTATAGTTTACAAGGATACAAATCATTCAGTTGATTACCACGCAGTTGGACTGCCTAATACCATGGGCTTTGTGTTTGTTATGAATCTGTGGTAGAGACGTGGAGTTGAGGGTTGGGGTGAGGGGCAGTAAAATAACTTATATTATGTCTACCACCAATTGTTTATAATAATTAAAAATATGTTATAAAATATTATTATTTTATGGATGTCCATTATACCCCTTAGGTATGATCTAGAATGTTCTGGATACTAGGGTTTATTCTGCAGGAAACCCTAGTTTAAGCTTGTATATATATTTGGTACTGAATAAGAAAACAAATTAATTCTTCTCCCCACAAATACTTTCTACTAAAAACCCTATTTTCATAACACGTTATCAGCACGAAACCCTAATCACTGAGCATACAAAGGTAACTACTATCAGGTTAAATTTAAGGCAAAATTTTCTATTCAACTCACGCACCAGTGAAGACTAAAGGAAGATAACTTAATTGTGAGTTTTTTGGATTAATTGTTCAAATTCTGAATTTTTTTCATTTAATTTGACTTCGTTTGAATGCTTTGATTTGTTAGATGCTCTTTTTGTTTGTGATCGATATATTTTGAATCTTTTTTGTTAGTTTTATGAGTTTTTTCGAAAAAATTTTGAATTTAGTTTATGTTGAAGATTTTTTGGTTGAAAATTTGAATTGTGTTATTACAAGTTATTTTCTAGAAATTTTGCTAGATTGATTACATGTTAATGTCGCATTTTCTGGTATAAATTCTTACTTGTTTGACTATTCAAATGCATTTTTTTGATCGAAATTTTATTCAATCAATTTCATATACCTAATATATTCCTCTTAAACTGAAACTTCTGCAATTTTACTTACAAGTTTGTACTTCATTAGTTTCATTCATCACTAATTGAATTTTTCCTGCAAATACATATTTGATTGATCATGATTTTGTTTTGAATGAATTTTTCTGCAAATTTGTTGATTTCAATTTCTCTTTGATTACATTCCTCTGCAAATACTTCTTTGTTTGGTTTTTATTTCTTTTCAATTGATTTCTTCTGCAAATACTTCTTAAACTGATTTTGAATCCTCTTTGATCGAAATCCTCTACAAATGCTATTTCGACTGATATGTTGTTACTGATATATATAATAAAAAAAAAACCCTGATTTTACATTTTACTGTTGTTACTGATGTTATATTTTACTATTATAAACTGAGTCTATTATTTACGTATGAATGTTAACACCCTCTCTAAGAAAGTAAAAATAACTCAGTAATTCGTGACACCAATTAACAAGGCCGGTATACGTATAATGATGTTTACAAATTACTACTTCACAGAGAATATACACAGAAGTTAATATCATACATTGTTCAGTTCATCCTTATGTTATATTATTCGTTCTTTATGTTGTTTCTCAGCTCGGTTTGTTGAGTCAATTCCAATGGTTTTAGTATTTTCAGTTTAGGTTTTATTTGTTAGTATCTCTTTTTTAGAATAATGGTATATTTTACTATCGAAAATCTAGAGTCTAGAGTAATAATTACTGGAATATCGTATGAGATTGACTTGATTTTTCTTCAACACTTTTGTATTTATTTATAGACCTATTAGTTCCTCTAATTGTGTACAATTTTCGTATATAGTGTATCATGTCAAACTTAGCAAAACGAATTTGCGGCTCTTGAATTACTGGAAGAATTATTTGTCTTGGGTATTGGATGTGAAATTCATCTAGATGCAAAAGGTCTGGAAAAACTATCAAAATAGGAAATCAAGAAAACAGTCAAGACAAACTAAAGCTATGATATTCCTTCGCCATCACCTTCTGAGGGCCTTAAGACTGATATTTAACTGTGAAAGACCCAATGGTGCTTTGGAATAATAAAGAAAGGTACGACCACCAGAAAAACGTTTCCTCCCTCAAGCTCGCGTATGAATGGCTTAATTTAAGATTACAAGATTTTAAATCAGTAAGTGAGTATAACTCAGCCATGTTTAGAATCACTTCTAAACTGAAATTATTTGGAGAAAAATAAATGATGAGGATATGTGGAAAAGACATATACACTTTCACAAGGATAATCTCTTATTGAGTAAACAATATCGTGAAAAGGGCTTTAAAAATATATTCTGAATTGATCTTGTCTTCTAGTGGCTGAACAAATGATGAGCTTTATTGAAAATTCATGAATCACGGCCAACTGGCTCTACTGCATCCCTGAAGTGAATGTGCTGCATCCCACAATGGGATAGAATAACAATAGAGGCCTGCCAGCACAGAGTGGTCGAGGTCTGTGGTGGAAGGCATGGCCGCAGAAGAGAGTGTGGATATTATAGAGGTAGAGGTGGTCATTTCAAAAACTCATATTCTCACGGAAGTGGGATAATGAGGATGGTAGTAAAAGCATGAGAAGATAAAGTGAGACTATGTGCTACCGTTGTGGAGGAAAGGGCCACTGGTCTCGTATATTCGTAGTACACCAAAGATCTTGTGACCTTTATCAGCAGTCTCTGAAAAAGAAAGGAAAGAAAGTGGAGACTAACTTGGTATACGAAGATGGCGAAGGTGATTTTGATAATGGTGATACAACACACCTGGAGGTTGCAGATTTCTTACCACCCCTGAAGGGAATAATTAAGTCAATAATAATTATGTTATTAACAAATAAAGATTTAGTAGTTTAATTCATATTTAGGTAGAATAATTTATGTTATTTCTCTTGGCTTTGTTATTTTATGCATGAAACTTAAGTTTAATAGTTTGTTTTGTGCTTTAAGACTTTGTTACTTTAATCTTATTTTAGTACTTTGAATATTTGGGATATTTTAGATATGGTATTTCTTTCTATATTTACTTGAAGAACATGATGCTCTCCCAAGCTCAATTAACAATAAATGGTGAAGAAATATGTCTAGCTGATAGTGCAACTACCATACAATACTTAAAAATAAGAGATATTTTTCCAATGATGATGAATAATATAAGTGTGAATACTATATCCGGTAGTGCAAACATTATTGAAGGCTCGGAAGAGCAACTATATTGATGCCTATGGAACAAATTCGAAATTGTTGATGCTTTGTACTCCCCTAAGTCTCAAAGAAATTTATGGAGTTTTAAAGATATCCGTCAAAACGGATACATATTGAGACAATAGTGAAGAAATAATGATTCCTTCAAATTACGAGTATAACCCAAGGCACTAAGCAGGATTTTGGAGAGTTCTTCGCACTCTCCACTGGCTTGTACTACACAAAGATTAATGTTATTGAGAATATGCATTGTAAACCAGAAGTTTACAGATAGCTTTATAGTTGGCATGACCGTTAGGCCATCCCGGTTCATCAATGATAGTGGAAAAATGAATTGAAAATTCACATGGACATCTTGAAGAGCCACAGCAGATTCTTCAAAATGATATTTTGTGCTGCTTGCTCCCAAGGTAAGTTGATCATTCGGCCATCACCAGCGAAAAAATTATGATCTATTTCTTTCCTTGAAATATACAAGGAGACATATGTGGACCATACATCCACCATGTGGACCATTTAGATATTTTATGGCTTTAATCGATGCATCGACTAGATGGTCACATGTGTCCTTACTATCAACCCGCAACCTGGCGTTTTGCGAGGTTACTTGCTCAATTGATAAGATACGAGCAAATTTCCCAGATTTTCCTATTAAGAATATACTCTGATAATGCTGGTGATTTACTTCAAAGGCTTTAATGATTATTGTATGGCTATTGGAATTAATGTTGAACATCCGAGCACATGTTCATACACAAAATGGTCTTGCAGAATCAACTAATTAAACGTCTTCAGTTGATGTGCTAGACCATTACTTATGAAGTGGATCTTACTCGATTTCTACTGGGGACTGCTATTTTACATGCTTGCCACCACTATTCGCATCAGGCCAACCATTAAACTAAGCTCTCCCCATCACAATTGGTTTGTGGTCAGGAACCACTAATTTCCCACTCTAAGAACTTTGGTGTGCAGTGTATTTGTTCCAATTGCTCCACCAAACGCTCTAAGATGGGTCCTCAAAGGAGGCTGGGCATATATGTCGGGTTTGAACCCATCAACTAATTAGATACCTAAGCCATAAAGGTGATCTATTTACTCGCTCGTTTTGCAGATTGTCACTTTAACGCGTTAGTTTTCCCATTCGAGGGAGAGAACAAGCAGCTGGAAAATGAAATTATTGGAATGAATCATCATTAAACCACCTTGATCCTCGCACTAAACATGTGAATTGGAAGTCCAAAGATAATAATTTTACAAAACGCTTAGCAATCAATTGCCCAGGACGGCATTTAGGACTCTAATCGAGTACTAGTCACACTATACAGGCTTGTAAATGCTCCTATCAAGATGATTGTCCCTGAAGGACAATCTCATGAGTCTAAGGCACGCCTGAAGCGTGGTAGACAGTAGGTTCCAAAGATAAGAATCCTCGAAAAAGTAAAGGAGTCAATGATAAGTAATGGCCAGATTGAGGAAGCAATAAATGAAGGATCTCCAGAAGAGTACCATAGAGATGACAAATGCATAGTGTTCTAGAAGACCTCAGTGTACCTGAAATGAGAAGATCTAAACATCTAATGTCATGTCTAGATAACTTGGAACCCATGAAATCGACGTCGATGATCGTGTTTGCATATAATGTAGCCACTTGATCTTATGAATGACAAAAGAGGATCATGAGCCTAAGGCCATTTGCAGACTGTAGGAAAAAGAGATGAGATGTTGGCACAAATGGAAAAGAAGCAATTGATGCAGAATTGAAATCACTTGCAAGAGAGAAGTATTGGCCAGTAGTTGTATACCGAAGGATGTGTAAAACCAGTGGGATATAAATGGGTCTTTGTGCGGAAAAGAAAAGGGGTGAAATTGTTGAGACCAAGCACGTTTAGTTGCTACAAGGATTCTACAAAGACCTGGTATTGATTTTGAGGGAGACATATTCTCCTGTGGTGGATTGCAACTACTTTCAGATTCTTAATAGTCTGTTGGCAGTAAGACATGGACTTGATTTACGACTATGGTGTTTGTACAGCTTACTATAAGGCCCACTTGATAGTGATATATACATGAAACTTCCAGAAGGTCTCAGTTGATGAAGCAACTGGTTCGCGTTATCGAGAACAACATGTATTAATGTTAAATAGATCCCTTATGGATTGAAACAATCAGGGGCGTATGTGGTATAATGCGCCTTAGTGAATATTGTTGAAAGAAGATTATAGAAATGACCCTATTAGCCTGTATTTTCATAAAGAAATTCGGGTCAGGTTTTGTGATTATGCTTCTATGTTGATGATTTGAATATCATGGAACTCCAGAAGAGCTCCAAATAACAGTGGAATACTTGAAAAAAGAGTTTGAAATGAAAGATCTTGGTAAGACAAAATTTTGTTTAGGGCTACAAATTGAGCACCTAAAAGAAGGAATCCTTGTGCATCAAACTACATACACAGAGAAGGTGCTCAGAAGATTTTATATGGATAAAGCACATCCGTTAACTAGCCCAATGGTTGTAAGATCACTAGATGTTGATAAAGATCCTTTTCGCCCTCGGGAAAATGATGAAGAGATTCTTGGTCCTGAAGTACCATATCTAAGTGCAATAGGAGCATTGATGTACCTTGCTAGTCACACAAGACCCGACATATCATTCTCTATCAATCTATTAGCAAGGTTTAGCTCATGTCCTACCCGAAGGCATTGGAATGGGGTTAAGCATATATTTCGCTATCTACAAGGTACGAAAGATAAAGGTTTGTTCTTTTCTAACACCTCCAAAGAAGAATTAGTTGGTTTTGCAGATGCAGGGTATTTATCAGATCCTCATGTTGCTCGATCACAAACTGGATATGTATTTACATATGGTGGTACCGCAATCTCTTGGCGTTCCATGAAACAAACCATTGCTGCTACTTCTTCTAATCATGCAGAAATTTTAGCAATTCATGAGGCTAGTCGAGAATGTGTATGGCTAAGGTCTCTAATTCAGCACATACAAGAAGATTGTGGTCGTTTATGTGGAAAACAAGCTCCGACTACATTATATGAAGACAATGCAGCCTGTATTGCACAACTCAAGGAAGGGTACATTAAAGGTGACAGGACGAAGCATATTTCGCCAAAGTTTTTCTTCACCCATGACCTTCAGAAGAATGGTGAGATTAGTGTCCAACAGATTCGTTCAAGTGAAAATTTAGCAGATCTATTTACCAAGGCGCTTCCTACTGCTACATTCAAGAAATTAGTTCATCAAATCGGGTTGCGTCATCTCAAGGATCTCAACGGATGATATCATGAGGGGGAGTCAATGCGCGCTGTACTCTTTTTCCCTTAGCTATGGTTTTTCCCACTGGGTTTTCCTGTTAAGGTTTTTAATGAGGCAGCATTGCACATGCGCATTATAAAATGATGTATATTTGCTTTATAATGGACATCCAAGGGGGAGTGTTATAAAATATTATTATTTTATGGATGTCCATTATACCCCTTAGGTATGATCTAGAATGTTCTGGATACTAGGGTTTATTCTGCAGGAAACCCTAGTTTAAGCTTGTATATATATTTGGTACTGAATAAGAAAACAAATTAATTCTTCTCCCCACAAATACTTTCTACTAAAAACCCTATTTTCATAACAAAATAAATAATTTGTGAGAAATAAAATGATAGTTTATTGCAACTAAGGTAGTATATTAACAAATTACGTTAATAATACGTCTATTAATACCGGTATTAAAATCCCAAAATAACATTAAACTTTGATTAAAAGGATCAATACTTTAATTATTAATTTTTATAATATATACAAATATATAATTAAAATTATTAATTGTTTAAAATATGAAAAGCGATTTATTGCAACTGAATAAAAACAGAGGAAGTATTATTATTTTTGTGGTAGAGTTTTTCTGTTATTATCCCCTATTATTAATCCCAAAACAAAATTATGTTACAAACATTATGACACTTGACACTTTTGGAGTTTTGGGAGGGAGAGCCAAATAAAGTTTTTATCAAGAATTCAGAATTCGGTAAATCACAATAACACTTCAAATCACAAATTCGGCTCGGAGGAGTTGGGTTGGGCTATTTTAAAGATGAAAAACATCAAAACCACATTGCATATTAACTGTCCATGGGCTGCTTGTATAGGCCCACTAACTAGCATTATCAAGCTAATTACAAGTGTTAAGCTCGTTATTGTGACCACTTCCTTTTTAATAGTCTCCATCTCTTGTCTCCTTAACACCTAAATTTGTGTTTCTTTCACTTTTTTCTTTTTTTCCCTAAGAAGAGAGTGAAATTTATGAGATTAGCTTCTACCTTCTCGCTATGCACACAAGTATATAATATTGGAGTTTGCAATTTGATTTATAGGGGAAAAAAAAAAAAAAACAGATTACTTTCGTTATAATACCACTATATAAAACAATTCATTTGCTAATATAAGCATTAATTACCTATTGACTATTACCAATATATCTCCGTACTAATTTATCCTACACTCGATATATTTAAGATTATTGAGTACTAAAAATTTAGCCCATAAAGAAACAAATCACAAAATTATACAAAAATTATAACCTTTATTTTACTATAACGTATTTAAGACATGACTTCGACTTTTAAAGATATGTTTTTTTTTATGTGCCATATAAAGATATAGGTAGAAAAGTCTATGCAATGGACAAGAGCAGAGAAAGATTAAAGGAGAGATATACATCAATAATATAAGCTTTAACTTACCTACAACACGTGGGAAAAATATAAAACGGATAACATAAAGTTAAAACCTTGCAAAAAATTTATATAGTGCCACTATGGACAAAAGAAGGTTCCTCTGAAATTTATTGGGGTCTTAAGGTTATAAGACAGTCCTAAAAGAGTGTGAAAACCAATGTGTGAGAACAGTCTATGAAGGGAATAAGCTTTTATATGGTGAAATTGAATGTTGGATGTCCAACAATCACCTAAAACACGTGGGAAAAATAAAGGGCGGAAAAAAGAAAAAGCCCGAGCTAGCTCTATAGAAAGTAAAAACAAGAGATATAGTTCACACTTTTTTGGGGGGGTTCTAGCATATCAGAAAAAAAGTTGCCAAAACTTTTACATGGTGCTCTTACGTTCAAAACTGGTCCTGGGAAATTTTTCGACGTTCGAAAGTTCATAAGACGGTTGTGGGAGAATAACAAATACTAATTAATGTGTCCCCAATAATTTTGAAATTTTGTATAAAGGAAAGATAACAAGTTTTTAGAGGGTGAAATTGAACGTGGGCATATTATTATCACCTATAACATGTGAGAGAAATATAGGGCGAAAACAAGACGGAACCATGACAACCCTCTCAAAGGCTAAAAATAAAAGCTATAATTCACACCTTATTTTAAGGGGTTTCAAGTTCCCAAAAAATAAAATTGTCAAAAAAAATTACATGGTGCCTCTTTTGTCAAAAGTGGGGCCGCGAGAACATTTTAGGGTTTGAAAGATCACGAGATTGTTCCAAGAGACCAATAAAGACCAATGATGCTTCCCTAATGCTGAAATTATATAGAAAAAATAACAAGTTTTAAAGGTTGAAATAAAGTATAGTGCGTTTTGTTGTCATTTATAACACATGGCAATAATATAGGACGAAAAAAAGGATAGAACCAGCGACAATATTTGAGAGACAAAAACAAATACTATAATTCACATTTTTTTGGGGAGATTATGGTGCTTTAAAAAAAATGCATTGTCAAAATAAGTTTTTTGAGATCGGAACGGTTGTAAAACCGTTCCGATCAAGCAATATAATTATATATGTCAAACTCACTATAACTTTGAATAAATTAGCATGTAAATGTTGTTGAAAAGTAAAAGAGAGTCAAATAAAACTTATATGCATCTACATGAAATCCTTTTGGCTTTGGTAGCTTCTATATCACTCAACGTTACGCTTCTTCAGGATAATGCATCCAGCAGTGTACTAATTATAACTTTTTTTTTCCCGACTATATATCATGCCATAGTGTAGAATTACTCCCTTTTAGCTCACGATGTTGTCTTGAAGACGTTGAAGTCATAGTTTCTCATTGTCAATTCGTACAATAATCCATTATGAAAAATGTAATCAAAGATATTGGTACGTACATATATAGTCCATGTTTTTACAAAGTGTATGGGTAACTCAGCTCGCTCTTTCATTGGATGTGTTAAATAAATCTCTTATCCCGGCGACTAATTTAAACTTTAATTTTAATTTAAATTTAGATGCTTAAATATAATTAGCTAATTATACACTGGGGTTATATGTGATATCTCATATGTACGTATGTGTAGACGTATAATAACTCTCTAGATAGTCGTCTATTGCTTAGGTCATTGAGTTCAATTATCGGACACAAATCAAGACATATATTGCATGATGTTGATACGCCTAGCCTAATACCCACAAACCTTTTGGGGTTATATTTAAGGTACTCCCTTCATTCCTTGAAAATCATGCCAGTTGTATTTTTTAACTATTCACAAGTGAAGAAATTCTTGTAAATAACTATTGATGTATAAGAAAAAATATAGTCATGTGGGGTCTTGTTTGATTCGTGTTAATAAGTACATTATTAATATTCAATTATTACAATTTTTATACATGTGTAACTAAATATGTAAACGTTATAAAACATGCATTGGGAAGCGTATGAATAGTAACTGGTAGGATCTTCAAGGAACGGAGGGAGTACTAGTATATGAGAAGACCTCATATTTCTCTTTAATTAATTATGCATGGGATGGATGAGGAGCTTCAATTTAGAACATCTTTAACATGCATTCCAAAGAAATTTCCTCTAATATTATTGTCAAAACTCAAAACCTATTTCATTATTATTGTTGCTCTGGGAGACTAGTTAGCTAGCTAGTTGTTCTTAATTAATTAAATCCTAATTAAATTACTTTATAATATATTAAGTTCTTTTGCCACATGCAATGCTTTTAATTTACATACGTCGTGCTTCAACTCATGCATGCAAGGTAAACTTTTGTTAAAGATTTATAGAAATTTGAAAAACCTTTTTTTCTAATATGTCAAAGTTACAATATTCTTGAATAATTATATGAAGCATGTAAATGTATTCATAAGAAGGAAAAGTAAGACAAAAATCATATGCTTCTACGTGAAACCTAGCTTTTGGCTATTAGAAGAGCAGCTTCTATATCACTCAACACTCAACATTACAACGTACTTTATGCAATATATTGCATCTATCAAAAGCTATAGTCCCTTTTATTCCTATTCCTTTTCCTATTATAACTAATAATAATATCAATTCAACTTTCTTTTTTTCCAACTATCACGCCATAGTATAGTATATATAGTATATATTACCTTTATTTGACTGTTAATTATATATAGCTAGTATTAGTAGTGTATAAATTAAAGCAAAAACATAAGAAAAGAGTTGTTTACAAGAGCTTAAAAACCCTTTTTGTTAGTAAGAAAAAAAGATGATGAAAGAATGCAAGAAAAAGAGTTAAAGAGCATGTATTATTAGTTGGCTTGTTTTCCAGCATGCTGC
Organism: Suaeda aralocaspica; assembly: GCA_016808085.1. Taxonomy (NCBI): domain Eukaryota; kingdom Viridiplantae; phylum Streptophyta; class Magnoliopsida; order Caryophyllales; family Amaranthaceae; genus Suaeda; species Suaeda aralocaspica. Next base: position 198,592 of record PYUH01000017.1, on the reverse strand, counting down.
TTGCGACTTCATTATTGTGTATGATAATTTATTTTGTCTTCTACTAATTACTTGCCTTTGAGTTCATGATGCTGTCTCAAAGTTATATTTTCTCATTGATTAATAATGTAAATGTATATTAAGTGATGGCATTGTAAAAAAATTATAAAATGGAACTTAAAATTGAAGTGTATGTAGTTTTTGATGATGCACTTCTCCCATATACACATTATTAAATTGTTAATTAAATAGTACTTAATTTCTTTCTAATAAACTTTGAGTTTTACTACTATAACGGACTGATCAAAAACTAATTTGTATATATTATACCGGCCGAATGTATTATTTGTAATCCATATCGTAGTTTAAAGGGCACAGTTAAAACTAATAATAACTCATATGAATATATACAAATTACCGGCCGAATGTATTATTCCAAGTGTGTTGTCAAATTTCACAACAAATTCTTAATTTATGCATAGCATACGTACTCATGCATCATCCAACAAATTCTTAAATTGGTGCACTGTTGAAATCAAAGGATCTGCGTATACACAAAACACTTGTTATAGTTGGTTCTGTCATGCACGTTGTACATACTTTGGGGATCATAATGATTCATACATAGTTATTGCAAACTTGAGTAGACGACTGAGATTAATATAATTGCTTGTTTTTCTGAACATCTACACAATTTCTATAATACTTTCTTGGTGCTCTTGAATACACTCATTACCTAAAAGCATTGTACTATATGAGTATATGTGGAATTATGTAGTATTATTTGCTATGCAGGTTACAAACACTTTTACAATTTGTGAAGATTGAAGAAAAAAAATCGATACTAAGAAGATATGCATTATACATGATAAACCATACTGAGTACGGAGTTTATAAAATCATTTAAACCACCTATATGAATTCTTTGATTACAAATTATTCTAATTTATAAAGATAAGATTATATGCATAGACTAATGCTCATTCTGTATGATCATCAAATATATGAAACATAAATAATTAAAGATGTCCAAAATGTGGAAATTCAAGGAAGAAATGAAATTTACTATTGGAAAACATCCAATACTTGACTTTTGGACAAGGACAACAAATAAAACAAGGTTGAATTGGAGCTTTTGCAATCTGTGTACAAGACTACAAATTTACTGGTAACATTAGTCAACACTTAGCGTCCCTGCCACCACAAAAATTTCAAACTTAGTAGACAATACTTTAAATAAACAAAACCCTGCATTACGTACATATTAACAAAATCCAAAATTAATTTTCACACCTTCCTTTCTCTTTTTTTGTGTAGGAAAAAAACAAAATACAATATTAAATTGAAACAATACAGAATGTATAATATTAAAAAAAATAATAAAAAATAATAATAATAATAAAATGGCAGTAAAATTGCTGGCTAAATGCTGAATTGCTGATAACCTGAAAGGCTGAAATTGTGTATTGAATTGGTATATCTAGGCCACCACTCACCAAGTCACCAGTATAAGTGTACGTTACCATTTTGTGGTCGTTATTGTAATATAAGTTTAATGAACCAACCTTATTGCATTTTCTCTGTTCACCATTTCATGTGTCTCGAACTTTGACTCCACTTGTATCATGTTTTATGTTTATTACCTTTGATTTACTTGAGTTTGAGTACCCCATAATTGTATTAATTTATGTGAAGATAGAAGGATTAATATTTTTCTTAAACAATTTTTGGACATGGTGCATGTATTATGCCACATTATTAAGTTTATTATGAACGAAAGAAAAGTAATTTATATTTTCGATGTGAGGTAACTACTCTAAGAAAACGGTTGGAACAATTCATTCGGTTTGTGTATTTTTGTGTGAATTCAACAAAATCTATCGTTGTAGGTGATACAACCGTAAAGTTCCTTCTTACACAATCATAGATCGAAAAAAGGGTTGAGAACACAACAAAGGTAAAAACGGTTTTTCGAAACTCGAAAATAAATTAAACTACTCCACACATTCATTTCATACATTTTGGATTTTAGAAAAGGTTAGAAATACATATACGGAGTAGTTTTATTAGTCACAAAAAATAATTAGATAGCTATATGATTTTAAGTGGGCACAAGATGTATCAAACGAATAGGAAAAGCCGGTAGTTCGATCAACCACAATGCACACCTTACATGCATAAAAACTAAACTTATCCATAAGATCATAGTCCATAGCTCAATATATTCCATGGACCATGGTATTGTAGTACGAGTAATAAGGAAGACAGTAAGCAACATATAGAAAAGGAGAAACCTTGGTCCACAAGCTTGTGGGGGTAACTGGGTGAGTAGTAAACGTAGCAGGAGAGTAATAGTAGTTGTATGAAGACACATTTACCTAAGCTATTTTTTTTATTTTATTTTTATTATATATATAAAAAAAAAGGCTTCTTCAACCTGTGTTAGCTCCACCAAAGTATCTCTCAGAAGTATGTCAGGCTTACATATTAATATAATTAAATGGGAGTAAACAATTAAAAGCTTCAGGGTCTCTGAGGCTTTTGCTACCGTAGACCTTAACAAAAGCTCGAAACACCATGTTTGTTCACATGCATGCCTATATTTTTACCACTCCTTAATTAATTTTATGCATTAAGCCCCTTTTGTTTAATACTGCATTAATTAAGGGTGGATAATATTGATTAATACTTTGTTTCATTTTGAAATGAGTAGATCGTGCCACGAAAAACCTAGGAGAGTTTGTCACAAATTGATAGATGTGATAGAAACATACTATAATCTGATCCGAATTATGTACGTCTTATGTGATAAATTTATTTTAAAACAAAATCTCTTGTAGTCTCCTTAATTAATTTATAGGTTGTCTAAATTTTGGATAATTAATAGGTATTAGTGTGTTACCTTAGTCTATTTAACAATTTAGGGTGTAGGTTTAATATATTTGATATTGGTTATTGACTAGTATCAATTTTTTGAATCTTAGCTTTGTCCTCTTAAATTTGTTATGTGTGTTCTCCCAACTAATGATTTATGTACCATAAAATTACGTACTATAAATATTGTCTTAACAATAGTCGTGTGCACTGTACACACTAACATACAATTGTGTGCTTTGCAACATATAAATCATATGGAGTAATAATGTATTAATCGATATACATATTATATTAATATAGTTATATACTTGTTCGGGGTAGTATGGACCTATATTTTGTAGGGTATTGTAGTATTGTATACTGTATTAGTTCAGCCTTCCCTCATACTGAATCTAAAGAATTGATTAAGAGTAACATAAAGAGAGTGTAGGGTTGTGATGTTTGCAAGTGCAATATATTCAAAGTTAAAACAAGTGAACATTCATTCATTTTGTTGTAACTTGTAAGGCCCACTGTTCACACACTTTATAGTTGTAAAGGTTTAATTTCTTTTACTGTTTTTTTTTTTTTTTTTTTTTTTTTTTTTTTTTAGTTTTTGAAAATCCACCCATCATGTGTTATGTAGCAGTAGGAATACAAATATTTGATCCATTACAATGGTCTTTCTGTTATCAAATCTTGTACCTTTGTTCAATAATAGAATTTCTAACTCCTTTTTATGAACATGGTGATGGTATTACAAAGTTGTCTCAACTCTCATATGGCCATTCATACAAGTATAA
>PYUH01000017.1:168784-193144 GCA_016808085.1 Suaeda aralocaspica | reverse complement strand
TTTTTTTTTTTTTTTTTTTTTTTTACTGTTTTACAGTTCTGTAAAATCCACTCATGTGTTATGTAGCAGTAGGAATACAAATATTTGATCCATTACAATGGTCTTTCTGTTATCAAATCTTGTACCTTTGTTCAATAATAGAATTTCTAACTCCTTTTTTATGAACATGGTGATGGTATTACAAAGTTGTCTCAACTCTCAATATGGCCATTCATACAAGTATACAAGTAACAAGTTTAAAGTTACTTTGAATATAACCCCAAAATATCAATTTACTGTTGAAGACTTGAAGGCATCAACACCAAATTCTCAATTTATTTGATGATTTCAATCAGATCTTTAGCCATATCTATCAAGATACATATCTAACATAGTACATAAGAGCACCTATATAGGACTTCGACGGTTCAATCAATAACTACTATGAAGTAGATAAACAATACTTTTATAGGATTCAAACGAATATTCATCTTCAACATCTCAAAACTTTTTATACGGAGTATAATATTTCAATGATGCAACTTTTACTTCTGATAATTAAGTTACTGATTTTGTTGAGATATCTAACCTTATAACGTAACTAGATTAGATAATTGGATGATTAGAGTCGTTTTCCGGAAATAATTTACAAACTTTAATCCTAAAACTTGTTCATTTTTGTGTATCAACTTGAAATTATCAATTGCGTTTACCTAAACAACTTAACAAATACCTTATAATAAACAACTTAACAAATACCTTATAATCTTATATTGATAGATAATCCAAACATGCCACACATCACAAGTCAAAACATTTAAGTGAAACAACCTACTAACAGTTAAATTAAGGCAAAGAATTTAATCTATCAATTACTATGATATCGACAATTCAAATCCAAAACTCGTTTTCACCTATTGAAAATAGAGAATTCTTTCTTATAGACTAGATTCCTCATAGCCTTTCCTCTAAAGAGGGAGACTTTCAATTCTCATTAACTATCAACATTTAACCATCATAAAGTTTTTTTTTTTTTTTCTTTTTTTTCCCTTCTGAAATTTTTACTTAGAGGTCCCTCAAAAAAAAAAAAAAGTTTTTAATATGGAATATACTAATAGTAGAATAAATCCAACACAACCCACACACCTGCATTTGCTCTGTTCATACTCTGTTTTGCTCTGTTTTAAATATTTGAAAGCAAAGTTTCTTGAGTAATTATTTTTATACAACTAAATAAATTAATAATAGTAGTAATAAAAATAAATAAAAAGTTACACTTTCCTCTCAAAACTTACCTTTTATCTTCCTTTTCTTTCTCTCTTGTCTCTTTCGTGACATTACTTTGCTTCTCTCTCCCTTACCACTTTGTCCCCCTCCTCTGTCTTCTTCTTCTTCTCTCTCTAACCCCTCCCCCCCTCTTTAATACCCTCATTTCTCTCTCTCTTCCATTGAATCTCTTTATAAGTAGCTCAGAAGTTCAGTTTTGCACATTCAAAACAAACTCACATCATAAATTCCTAGAAAAAAAAATAAAGAAAATCATGGATGTAAGTTTTCCTCTGTTTTTCCCCTGTTTTGCTCTGTTTTTTCCCTGTTTTTGAATTTTTAGTGTTTGAATTTGGGGTTGAATGAAATTGACTTTTTTTTGGTTAATAATACAGGATTATAGATGGAATTATCATGTACCAGCTTTTGGAAGTTGGGGTTATGGAGAAGATGATGATATGCCTTATACGCAGTGTTTTGAGACTACAAGAAATGTTGGTTTTGGACGTTTTGCTGCTTACTCTGATGAAGCTGATGTTGTTGACAGAGATTTGTATGTTGCTGGTGATTTGTATCATAATGACTTTATTACCCCTGCTGTCATTGTTGTTCCTCGTCGTAGGGTATGTTCTCATCTCCTTATTCCCAAAGTTTCATTCTTTTGCTTATAAAAACAAAGGTTTTTAAGGGATTTTCAGCTAATTAAATTCTTGAATTATTGTGTTTTCTTGGATAAATATATGGTTTATGTATTGGGTTTTGCTTAAATATTGATTAACGTTTGTTTTCATTTCATAATTTGTCGAGCTTGTATTTCCGCACTCTTCAAATTATTTGTGTAGCCCGTAACATGCGCTACTAAATATGCATGACAAGTTGGGTAGATATGAGAAATATGACCAAAGTAATAATTATGTAATTATAAGCAAAGCTGAAAAGATAGAACAATAAGCGGTGTGTATATGTCAGTTGAATTTGAATGCAATCATAAATGGCTGCTTTGTATAGTTGTATGTAATGAATACAGTCACTAAACTTCAAAAAAATTTCTGTAAAAATGCCGTTATTATTATCACACCCTAATTTAACTACTCCACTGTTGCTATAGCCCCCACTGTCTGCAATTCTGCATGCCACTATTTTCTGATAAATAAAAGCATCAATCTAAATTCTTTTGAAATCTCTAAACTTGGATAAATGAATATGATAACACTTTTTTTATTTTTTGAGTGGTTATTCTTTTGTTGCTGTTACTAATTGTAATGGCTTTGTTGGATTGCACAATGTGATAATGCTCAAATTTTCACTATGACTTAGTCTAGGTTAGTGATGATGCTTTGGGCCAACATGATTTGACTATTGGAACTCATATCATATATGGTATGGACATTATCTTGGCACTATTCAAGCCTTTGATTATTGATATACACTACCTTAAACACAAATGTAATATCTTAGATAAGCCGTACATCAAACACAGATGATATGGTGTGGCTAGCCATATATAAGTTTGTTAGCCGAATAAGAAACGACTTTCAAAATTGTTTTCACTAGTTACCTTATCATCAAACCATATTACAGCCAAATGAGTGAATGATTAGCCACATAGTGGCAAACACCCATGTTTTAAAAGCAATGGATTAAAGCTTCCACATGTGCAAACATGATGATTATACTAGTTGATTAACACTTAATTACTATTCTTAGTACATCTAATTAAATGTTGGTGCATGTTTAGTGATGATGACCAATTGACAAATGTAATAAATTATTTTTACATCCTATGGTGAAAAGCAGAGAAAAGGATACTCAAATGTCAAAGGAGTAAAAAAACAGCAACAACAAGTAATGCAAAAGCAAGAAGATTGGAGAGGATATTCATATGATATAAAGGAACCTCCAAGTCCAATAATTTCTCCACCAAAGAAATCTGCTCCTAAGTTTAAGGCTAAGCCTGTTGATGAAGACTTGTACAAAATTCCTCCTGAATACCTTCATGTCAAACCTAAAAGGGTAATTTTTTTTTCCACTATTTTTTTTGCAATTTTTGTACCACTTTATAATCTTTTTTCTTTCTCCTTTTTCTTTGTCTTTTGCTCTCTTTAAACAATTTTGTTAAAGAAATTTTGCTATGACTAAAAAATAAGGAAATGCATTACTTGTAGTATTTTTTTTTTCTTTCTTGCATGGTGCATGTTCATACACTCATACTTTAGAAAAGAGTAGTTAAAGAAGAGAACTCTTTTAATTTTTGCTTTTTTTCTTAATTAATGATTAATGATTTATTATTTGTTTGTTTGTTTTGCAGAAGAAAGGATTAGGGTTGTTTTCAAGCTGTTTGATGCCTGCTTGTGCTTAAACTTTGGAGTTGAGTTAATGGTGGCTTATTAGTAAAATTAGTATAGTAGTGTTTCAAGCTTTTGAAATTGGAAGAAAAGTTTTAGTGTTATGAGAGGACTAGAGGAAGGGTGCGACGAGGCGGTTTTATATTAATATTTTTGTTATCTTCTCAGATTAATATACTTGGGTTGTAATATTTTTCTTCCAATTGTATTAAGCTTTTGTAAAAAGGAGAAAAAAGGTGTTCTAAAAAATCAAAAATACAAAAAAACAAGAAGAAAGGGAAATTTAAGGGTGGTTAGTTGGTTACGTTATGAGTTGTGGCTTTATGGGTGATGTATTTCTGTATTCCGCTTGTAAATTTATGGATAATTTACTTTCTGAATGGTAGAAATTGAGCTTTTCTAAAAGAAGTTATACACCTTTATTTTAATTCCTTTTCATTCCTTTTTGGTTCAATAACATCAATAGCACTATTCAGCTATACTACGTCTATTAAATGCTTTAGTTATAATGCTAAATAAAGGCTTAGACAAATGTGGAGTTGCTTTTGAAATGCCAACATAAATAAAAATAAAAATAAAAACCGTAAATGTTTTCAAGGGAAAGTTGTTAAAAAAAATGTAAAGTTGAGGATCGTAAGTTGAAAACTCAAATTGAGACATTTAAAAACGCATGTGTAAGCAAAATGTTTCCAAAATGTTCCATTAAAAAACACATAAAATTTATTCACTACATGGAAAACATTTTTGGTTTTAAATAAGATTTCAGAAACGGTTTGCAAAAATAGACCTTTGAAATTTCTGTGTTTTACAGGTTTTCATGAAAAACATTTACTTCCTTCATTTCATTTTGTTTGATATATTTTGACTTGCACATATGTCAATACACTTATTTGACCTTAAACATCTCTTGTTGTATCAAACATTTAGAAAGAGAGGGAGTGCATGGAAACATAAAAGCTTAAAAGACACACAGCTCTAAAAGAATTGTAACTTGAGTGATTGGCAACTTTCTCTTTAGCCTTTTGCTATCTTGACTAATTTTCTTCATCAAAATGGAAATTATTGTGGTACTAACAAAAGATTAGTCCTTTTTTTTCTTCTGCTTTGTTGCATACTTGCATAGTTGCATGTATGGACATGGAAAAAGAATTTTTGCACTCCTTTAATTTTTTAAAAATATGAAATGAGGCTAAAATAAAATCGGATTAGTTGAAACTCAGTTATCAGATTCAAACAACTTAGAGTTTTTTGTTTAAAGTTCAATTTTTTTTTAAAGATCCAAATATTTAGGATACACTCAAATTTGAGGTTTTTCAAAATGAAAGTATGTGATGTATGTAGGAAAAGTCGAAACTTAAGGTTTGTGTCTTTTTTTCAGATTTCACATCTACTTGATATAGTGTATAGTGTTTAGTCATTTTGTTATCTACAATTATATGGACCAACTAAATTAATGAATAATTATTAACAAATCTATATGTCATTTTCGCTTCGGAGAGGTAAATTGATGTGACAGTGTTATTGGAAATTGAAGTTATGAGAAATCAATCAGAAAGAGACTTGGATACTTAAGTTATAGGGGCCACTCAAATTAACAAAAGCAATGGTAAATGAGACCCCATTTTTTAGGCTTCTTTGTTCATCATTTTACTTGAATTTTAAAGCATTTTCTTGCCATTTAAAGGAGTGCAACCTTAATATTAGAGGGCATTAAAGTAAAAGTTTTGTTATAATTTCTTTGGTTCTTCGATCTTCATTATTTATTTTTTGGTGGAGCCTTGTGGAAGTAAAGAAAGTGAGAAAAACACCATAAAAAAATAGCACCCACTAATCACTAGCACTAAGCACACATTCATAGGCCACAACTAACTAAAAGGACTCCGAACATTGTGTTCGATTGACCCACAACTCACGGGTGCTTGATCACTCTTGCACCAACAACACTAGCACTTAAAAAAAGAAGGTTCAATAGGTCACTTAATAAATGATTGTAGCCAAAGTTATACTTTGAGCCTAGAAATTCTGAAAGTTCCACTAAACCTTTGATCAACCGTTTGTCTACAAATCTACAATCATCAGCTGCATGCCTATGTGTAATCAAGAGGCAGCTGCAACCAAGTCCTAGTCCCAAAATAGACTACGTAAATTTGGATTTCAGTCAGCTACAAATTTGTAATCAATAGTTCAAGTGCGCCAAAAAAAAGGCTGTAATTTGCAAATGTGGTGATCAATCGAGCTTGTTACATAAATAAATTGTCTTGAACCATATTTGTTCCAACATTCTTGACACAAAAGACAAGTCAAATGAGGTCTCCGTATGGTAATAGGAATATATTTGATTTTCGAACTCTTAAATTGCTACTCAACATATAAGGATTCTCATCTGGATGACAAATTGCAATGAAATGTATAACAGATGAGCAGGAGACAAATTGAGAAACACCTCAAACTTAACTGCTTTCTTTAAATCTTTAGGGCACAAAACAACTATGAATTCGTGAACTGATGTAATTTGTCTATATTAACAAACTGAGTTGGGTTATACAGCATCACACAATTGTGAAACTAAAAACTGCTTTAGGACCTTTGCGACCAAAACTCAATATACACACAACAAATTCCTAAATCTCCAATAAATCCTAAGTACAAACATGAACATACCAGGGATATCATGAAGCTTGTAAAGCCCTAATCCGAGTAGATAGTTCTCTTACTCGACTCCTCAAACGATCGGGATTGCAGAAGAAATCAACAAAAACACGTCTTTGAAACTCTACCTCTGATGTATGATGTTTGACGATCTACAGGAGAGGACAGATCATTCAAATTAGAACAATATTATCATATTGCTTTACAGTTTACACTTGATAGTTTAAAATTTCCAAATACAGAAGCAATTTTGGGTCGAAACATCTGGTGGCCCCAGAAGCCAATGTTAGGACCAGGGATCCTACATTGGATCGATGAAAGAGGTAGGATCGAATTTATAGAATCAGATTGTAGGATCATCAGATCCTACTAAATTGTAAGAAAAATAAAAATAATGGTATCATTTAAGGCAAAACCAAATATTTTACGAGTAAAATGTATAAAATATAAGACATTGCTTTGCTTTACCTAATATCCCAAGTTTAATACTTCAAGTAATTGTAAATGTACAGACTATAAAGTGGACTAAATAGATTTTGGGTAAGTAAACCGCTTCAATTTTCTTCTTCTTTTCTCTCCCTTTCTTTCCTAAACCTTAGCTTCCATAAACAGATCTCAAAGGAACTTCCATCGATAAAATTGATGGAAAGCCCCCCTTTAATTTTATTTACTCTGATTTTTAGTTTAAATTATGAAATAGTAAGTGTTGCAATTATATTGGAGCAACTAACACTGTTATCATTGATTACAGTTTATAGATGCTTTTGTATACTTTTGCATACTACACGTTATATAAACAAATAAATTCTACAATTTCACAAATCGATCCTACCTACAAGGCTATAAACTACTTATAAACAAAAAGTTACTTGAAACATAAATTTTATCATGTTACATATATAGTTTGTAGGTAGGATTGATTAGTGAAATTGTAGGATCATACTAAGATCCTACCACTTAAATTAAGATCCTATCTAGATTTACGATCAGTCCTGCAATTTTGGTGGAACAACAATGCCAACAGCCCCAAATTCACAAAAAGACTTGAGGAAAGCCTACTTCCAGAATATAAGCAAACATATAAACCTGAAGACAAAGATGTGACAATCACAATACCAAAGTGCATTACCTCGTTCTTTTTGTAATGTTCAAAATTAACTTCCTCAATTGCAGCAGAAAGTCTTGCATTGATCTTTTCCATTTCATCAAGCTCCTTTGTTAATGACTGCCACATAAAAACACAGTAATTAAACATTATTATCCACACCGTAATGTTGCATGATGCATATATGGGACAGTGTGGGTGTCTTTTGGGATGGGTGACGAAGTGGAGCCTATATAAAGCAGGAAGGCTTATATAATGGCTGCTTCACTCACACTACTCAAGCAAGCAAGCAAGCAACAATACAACTATACAAGATACAGTTGGACAATGAATAACTGCATAAGTGGGAAGATGACACTAATTTTAACTTGCCACACAACTATGGAGTGAAGCTATGAAAGGCAAGCTGCAATATCAAGATGAAAAAGAAACTGCCATAAAAAATGCATGGCATTACTTAATAAGCAGATGAGACTGAAAATACTGAAATAGAACATAGCAAGAACAGATTGGTGAAATACCCTTGGAGTTAGTACAGGTAGTGCCGTAGTTGATGAGGCAAAAAGCAGCTGTTGTAAACTCTGAATTAGTGTGCACCTGAAGTAATATAATGGAAATCAACTAAAGGTTAAACATGTAAAACTATTAAACTAATCGACAGAAATGCAATAAGATGGAAAATTTTCACGCACAGGTCATTGATACATCTATTCCTGTCCTCAACAAGCAAATTTTCCAAGTCAGATTGAAGAGTCGTCAAGTCGGACTGAAGGCTTGATATCTGCTGAACGATGCCAGGAGCTGAGACATATGTTGAGACACTGGGCTGGGCATCTGAAGACGACAAATAGTTTAGCATACACATAAACCATCTTAGAGTTCACCGTTTGGTGGCGCAGGGGCTGAAAGAGATTACGGGTAAGCACCCTCATCCCCTGGCAATTGGGACCAGCAAACAAAAACACAAAAGCATTTAATCAAGCAAGCAATTACTTGAATATATGCTCAGCAGATCTCTAACACCATGCAAGAAATTGTCCCTGTCATCAACACCTCCTTGTTCTTGAACATCAGCTACAGCTTGAGTTAGGGCTTGGTAACGACCCTGCCATTATGTTGACACAGCTAAATTTTAAGACTAAAAACATCCAAACTTTCCAGCCTTCTTGCTAATTTATTACTTCAACTTTATATATTTTCTATTAATCTACATGTTTTAATTGTCAAACTTATCAATGGCTTTGAACAATCGATAATCTATATAAAGAGAATTTGATCTAAAAATATAGCACATGAAGATATATTTTAATGTTAAGAAGTGTGAATAGTGCCAAACTACAAGTATGATGGTAAAAGTAAACAACGGAGGGGCGTTAGTCTATCTGATAAGGTTGAGCCAACTAAACATAACTACAGGAGAAACGAACATGCATTGACCTCACCAAAATCTTTGATGGCAAAGCAAAGCCTCTTTTAAAGTTCTTTTCTTGTATATAACACTTTCAGAAATTTCAGTCCTTTATTAACATTCTCAAGGACGTAATAGATATAGTAGCATATTGGATTCCAATTAGTATTGGACAGTTGACTCAGCAGAAGTTTCCATTCTCACACTAGTCCATAAAGGCATCGACCCTAGAAAAGAAACTTAAGCAGTATTAATATTCAACAGTGAATGCGTACCACTCGTCCTTTTGTTGCTGAAAGGTATGACTGAAGTTCTGATTCAATAATTTTAAGCAAGGAATAAGCTCCAAGCATTGTTTTCTTCTCCAATTGGCATGCTAACTTTAAAAACTGATGCCTTGCAAGCTGGTTGATTAAATGATTAATGAACTGCCAATATTAAGCACAAAATACAAGTTATAAACCATACCATTATCTATGGAATATGGATACAATGGATGCTAGATAGTTGGTAGGATATAAAAGAAATAAATAAGGCAATAAGACAGCACCACCACTTCAAATAATAGCTAATTGTTACAATAATTCCATCGTGTTTTCGGAAACTTTATAACACAGAATGCCATCATATGTAAAGCATGAAGATTTTCAGCACAAGCTAACATAGCGACAGAATAAAAAAAAAGGAAGTAATTAGAAATCTCCAGCATCAATGAGGAAAGCCATTCCACGTAAACTATAGTAAGTTTTAGGCTATAGAAATCATTCTTCCACACATAAGTTCCTCGTTTAGAGAGACCAGGAAAAGAATTCTAATGCAGTAGCAGTGATGAGTAGAAAGGGGGTGAAATTCAAAGTGAACAATCAACATGGGAAGTGTATCCACATTCCACACTCACAAGTGTTGTTATTTACAGCATACATATCTCACAAAAGACCAGTTCACCAAGTGATAAGCTCTAGGAAAATGAAGTTGAGTCCCAAACAAAGAACCAGGTTGGGAAAAAAAAAATTATAAAGCACTAAAGAAAGCTTACCTCACAATTTGCATTACAAGTTAAAAGACAATAAAGACCTTTGCTCTCTCTCTCTCTCTCTCTCTGTGTGTCTCTCAATTATCAGACTAAAGAGAAATTCAAAAAAACATTCAATATTTGAGTTCCTTTTTACGTTCTTATTTCGCTTTCACTGATTGAAACAAAGGTCAACTCAAGAAACACTTGCAGGTTTTCTCACTTATTTTCAGCTCTTGCCTCTTCATTGCTAAGTGCACTTATAATTACCCATACCAATGTTAGAAAATGCTCAACATTTGAAGGATAAGATGGAATTCAGGACATTTTGTCAGACAATACATCCTCTCTTGGAACGGTCTTATCAATTAGGCTCAACATAATGTAATTTGACTAAGTGCAGAGAGAAGAAATATGGAGTGGAGAAGACATGTTAAGTACCAAGAAGAGGAGCAATAAGAAAATGATAATATCAGATCTTACAAACATGAGATAAAGGAAAATTTCAAGAAAGACAAGAAAGTGCATTTAAAAGTAGAAATATAAGACAAGGTGCAATTAACATTAAAAATTTTCTATGTTCGCTTACCGCCTTCTGCCGATTTATATAGAACTCCTGACGCATGATTTTCAAATCATAATCACCTGTAACATAAAAGATATGCATGACACATGAAACAAGGAAGATTTACTATAAATTAATTTTAGGGGCAGAGGGCACTGAACTAGTGAACTCAACCATTTGTTGAGCAAGACAAAAACTTCACAAATTGTGTACCTTGCAGAATATATGTGTCTTGAAGTTGAGCCAATTCCCAACAAAGATCAGGAATAGTCTTCATGAAGGGAAAGAAAAGGAAAAGAAAATAAATTATATTAGGTGTAGACTGTAAACCCAATATTATTACTGTTATATGGTTAACAAGTCATAAACAACATCAGATACCAAAAAAAGGCATGAATATATGGATTGAACAAGTTATAAGCTTGCTAAAATATGGATTGAACAGGGAACTTTAAAAGCTTTGAAAACTAGTCTATTGTGGGATAAATTTAAGTGATTATATTTTCCTAAAGCCAAATTATTTTGAAACATTAAAAGCACAAGGATACAACTTTTAACAGCCTCTATTTGTATTTCTAGATAAAGTATATATGAAATAGTAGCTTTGATATTGAAGACACGTATAAATTTAGAGTCAGTTTTGGGGGGAAAGTAGTATTGCACAAGAGACTAAGCCTATACCTAGGTGAAGATCTACTTTCAACTTATATTTCGAATAAAAAGTATTTCCAAAAAATAATGTCAGACAAAAATTAAGAATTTATAGCAGACCTAGCCCAAAGGCAAAAGATAAATAAAAAAGTCCACAAAAAGAACACAGACCTCAGATAAAAACTTTTCTTCTTTGTGATGTAGATTTGAAAGTTCTCCCACCAACTCTGCATGTTTTCTCCTGTTCATTGATGAAGCCTCATGAGCTCAAATGCTCAATCACTACAAAGCAAGCACTATAAAAATAGCCACAAAGCACACAGCATAAAAGAAAAGGCAAGAGACACCAACATGCTATGGGTTGTCAACCATGTGGAAATTTAGAAACATATCAAGCTATTTTGAAATAAAGGAGGAGGTAGCATTGTTGAACAGTGTTAAGGGAAAGAGCCAGTCTGGGTAGTCTCATATAACTGCATAGGCATTAATAGACAACTGAAAAAGATGCAGAAACGTGGAGCGTTAGACCTGCTTTCATTAAGGTCACTGTGAGCCTGTGACACCTAAAAGATCTTGAAAGAGAACAGATCTGTCCTACAAGCCTAGGGATAGAGACCTCTTCAGCAACACATGTCATGCGCAAGATGGCAACAATATCCAAGTCCAGAGTATCTTACGTAGACAAGAAGCCAACAGATTCTTCTATGCTAAGAAAGTAGTACTAAAGAGAATAACTATGCCAGCAGTTAACATGCAATTAGAAAGAGTAAGAGTATAAGACCGAATGACTGATATGTTGAAGATTTTAAAGACAATTAATCATCACATGTGCTACAAGCCCAATTCATCAAAATTATAAAAATAATAATAATAAAAATAAAAATAAAATAAAAAACGCTATATGTTGTTTAACAACTTAATGCCCGATGCACCCTTTAATATCAGTTAACAGTTATACTTGCTACACTAATTGTTAGTTGGGAATTTCAATTGCTGGGGGGATTTTAAAATGTCCATCTACTCACAAACAGCATATAAGTATGTATGTTTGAGAACAAACCATATAGAAAACATGAGTCAACGAAAATTCTAGTAAAGAGAAGTGGGGGAATACATTTATCAATTGTTTAAAGATGACATCCTTCTGGAGTCTAGCATTCAATGGTAGTAATCTTTCTTGGTATCGAAAGGGTATCTTCCTAGTAACACATGTTCCATTTCAATTTACAGAACAGCCTAATGTGGATATTAAATATGAATCAACCAAATGGTCTATCCAATGGTTAAGTTAAGTCCTAACTGGTATGGAAATGTAATTTATTAGGCAAGTAGGTACATATAAGACTAGGGACTACCACTGCAAGTCAAAGATTTAGTTCTCCCTCCCCACCTTGTCAAAAGAAATAAAAGAAAATAAGTATCGGATGAAAGTACTAAATTAAAAAAATTAAAAATTGAAAACAAGCAAACAAACTCTATAGAATACACGTCGTAAAGAAAAAATAAGCAAATATAGAAACTCATACCTGAGAGAATGAAGATCCATATGAATGTGAGCTTCATCAGAAGCAACTTGAGATTTAAGTGCCACAAGAATGGCTTGTTGCTTAGCATTTTCTACCTGAGCCTCTACCCACTGCCTCTCACTTGTTCCAAATCTGCCAAATATTGAGAAAATACGTGCTTATAAAAGATAATTTCCACAAAGGATTGATGTCCACACACTTTCACCAGAAGAAAAATGCTATAAATACATAGAAATATACTTATCATAACATTGTTACCAAATTGAGAGAACTCCTCTCCGTAACTCAAAGCAACAATATGGTTGGCCTTTATGGGATGCTAATATGCTTTCACTTATTTAATGAGTAAAGCAATACTTCAGATGATCAGGTCAACAACCTTCTTTATTGAAAGCATAGCATATTTGCAGCACCAATTATACAGTAAAAAAAATTAATCAACAAATCGATAATGGGTACAAAATGTCTGATGCAAATTAAGATTAATTGAAGATAGAAGGTTTTTAACAACTATTTTCGTTTTTTGTAAAAAAAAAAATTATTAGAAAAAAAAAACCCAAAATAACAACAACATACATGGAGCGAAGTCTTTGAAGCTCTGACACTCGTTGATGATGGCAATTTTCTAAATCTGAGTCACAAAAAAAGAGGTTCTAAACAACATTAGCTCTGGTCTGCATTGATCAGCATAGGAAAATGAATAAATAAATCAACAAATACCCTGGATTACCTCTCACACCAGAGCATTTTAATAGACTGAATGACCGGTGGATTTATAGTCAAATGAAGTTCTCTTTCACATCAAAATCGATATTAAGGGTGTCCAATGTGATTAGTACACTTTTCTCTTGATACGTTTCCATAACATACTAATTAAATTAAGTACAAACGGATAGGGCATATTTGCAAATTAAGAATACTTTTAGGATTTAACACACAACAAGGTCACATTATCTCATAATCTCATTTGGGACATGAACGATGAAGACTTCTTGTTATAGCATAGACATTGAGTCACATATGCACTACTGATCAGCCAAATATCTATATTTTTCATGCGCAGCAAGTGTTGGAGTACTTGGACAATCAAATAATACAAGTTCGGCCACATGAGACATTTTACAAGGAGTCACCACACAAAAAATTGGAATATCCCAATAAAGACGAGATTAATATTTTTGATGAGAGAAGACAGGGGAGGGGCGGTGTTAAAAAGCAGCAGTGTAACTAAAGAAAAGTTTACCTCGAACTAACACATTTGAAATGTCATCCAAACTCACCCACGAGCATTTAGATTTCCCATCTTGAGCAACTAACCGAAATGGAACCTGATAACAAAATCCAGAAGCATTGCAAATGGCAAAGTAACTATACAAGAATAAGAGATTATCATCAAATAGCACAAAATAAATGAAACAATAATTTAAATTTCATGAATACCGAGTCCAAATGCTTGGAAAACCACTGGCTCAATTCCTTTGTACAAGCTGAATCACTAATCAGGTACTGATGAAAATCAGAGTAAGCCAAATATATGCCATCATCTGCACACGTAAGAATGTTAAGTTAATAAACATTCACCAACCAAAACTTCATAAGCACAGCCTACAGTCACTGCTCCCGACCTAGCTTATGTGCTACCACCTTTAGGCCTTCAAATGCCGGCAGGTGTAATCTAAGCCCCCCACGTTATGTCAAATCACATGGCTTATTTGGTATGATTATGCCCCCCACGTTATGTCAAATCACATGGCTTATATTTTCAAAAGCACACAATTAAGTATCACACTTACTGATAAATGGAGGAAGGCAGGGATACAGAAGCCATTCAAGTTATGAGATCCATAACTAGCTATTTAATTGTTTCAACCTTACTTTCCACCAAATTTTCTTGATGATTTTACTATTCAATGAGCAATCTGAAACCTTTTGGCTTTTGCTTTCTTTTACTTCAATAAAAGAAAACAACATTCGTAACGAACAAAATCTTTAAATCTAACCACTTATTGTGTGTTTACAAAAGAAACATTATAAGAAAAACCAGTATGATAGTTATAACTGTAAGATGGTCAAGAAACATCTTCATTGATGCAAAGAAGTTTGGCCATAGTCCATACTTCCTTACACCTCGACTCTAACACTTCCTTCAAATTTCAACTAAAATTTTCAATTACTGCAAAGGAAAAAAATCCTTGAAACTGATGAATTTGATATAAAGATTTTTCCTTCAACGTATCACTCTCACACATTCAATACAGAATACTCTTCTGGATGCTTAATATCTTGTATTATGCTACTTATTTCTAATATAAGGCAGCCAAAATAGCACTGATCATGATCTTCACCACCACCAACAACAACAACAAAGCCTTAGTCCCAAATTAATTTGGGGTCGGCTAGACATGAATCAATATGAGGAGTCGCAAAAGTCATCGGCACAAATCCTCTTCCTCCAATCTTCCCTATTTGACACTAAATGTTCTTCAAGCCCCAACACCCGCATATCTCCACTAACAATCCTAATGACCTCATTCCGTATCTTGTCCTTTCTTGTATGCCCACACATCCAACATAGCATGCGCATCTCTGCCACACTCATCTAATGGAGATGGTAGTGCTTCAATGCCCAACATTCGGTCCCGTAAGCAATGCTAGTCTAATGGTTGTGTGGTAAAATTTTCCCTTCAATTTATTGGGCATATCCCGATCACATTAAAAACCAGAAGCTCCCCTCCACTTCAACCAACCCGATTTGATCCTATGGTTCACATCTGACATCTCTGTCCAATTCACCATTCTTATGGATAATGGATCCTAAATACCGAAAGAAATCTGAACATTGGACACTCTTTCCATCCAAACTAATTGAGCTTGTCGCCATATTCCTTGTCCCACTGAAAACACACTCCATACTTCTACTCAACTTAAAACCCCGTGATTCCAACATTCTTCGCCACAATTCAACCTTGCTTTCCAATGCTTCTTTCGATTCATTGAACAACACAATATCATCCACTAGCAACATGCACCAAGGGATGCCATCTTGAATTGAAACGATCAATTCGTCCATAACTATAGCAAAAAGAAAAGGGCTAAAAGTAGAAACTTGATGTACACCAATAGTGATAGGGAACTCCTCTATTTTCCCAATATTAGTTCGTACACTCATGCTAACCCCCTCATACATATCTTTAATGACATCAATATATTTCTTTGAAGTACCTTTCCTAGTAAGAGCCCACCATAACACTTCCCTCGGTACCTTATCATATGTCTTCTCCAAGTTAATAAAAGCCAAATGTAGGCTTTTCTTCTCATCCCTATAGTGCTCCATAGGCTGCCATTGCCTCCATAGTTGACCTTCCCGGCATAAAACAAAACCAAACTGATTCTCTGAAATTTACACATACCTTCTCAAACCTCAATTCAATAACTCGTTCCCAAAGTTTCATAGTATGTCTCATTAGCTTGATCCCTCTATAGTTGGCACAATCTTGAACATCACCTTTATTCTTATAAACCGGGATTATGGTGTTCTTCCTCCATACCATTGGCATTCTATTATTTCCCCATATCTTGTTGAATAGAGTTGTCAACCACTCAATTCCTCTATCACCCAAACATTTCCATACCTCAATCGGAATACCATCCTGTCCCACAACTTTCCTTGACCCCATCTTTCTTAAAGCTCTTTTACCCCTATTGAATCCTCCTCAAAAAATCTCGATTTACCATGTCATGAGTAATAGCTAAATCCTCAATCTCTTGATCTCAAACCTCATTAAATAAATTTACCAAAGTAGGACCTCCATCTACTCTTTATCTTGTTATTATCAATCAACACCCTTTTATCAACATCTTTCACACACTTAACCGCCCCTATATCCCAAGTTTTTAGTCTCTCATACGAGCGATTCTATAGATGTCTTTCTCCTCTTCTTCAGCATCAAACCTGGCATAAAGGGTTGCATAAAGGCCTTGGTTTACCTTCGCTCGTGCATCTCTGACCGCCTTCTTAGCTTCTCTTCTAGCCTGTTTATACCTCTCAAAATTATCATCATCTCGAGATGTTCCCAACCTTCTATAGCACTCCCTCTTGTTCCTTATACCTTGTTTTACCTCTTCATTCAACCAAGATGTGTCCTTACTTGGTAGCATGCTTATTCCTTTGGATTCTCCAGAAAGTTCCTTTGCCAGATCTTTTTAAGAGTGTTCCACTTTTATCCAAACCAAATCTAAATCTGAATCCAAACCCACTAACCAAATATTTGTACCAACCACTTTTTCCACAAATTCCTGTTTTTTCTCTCCTTGAAGCTTCCACCACTTTATTCGAGGTTCCAAAACAAGCCTCTTTCTCCTTAAGCATTTCATTCCTGGGAAATCTAGTACCACCAACCTATGTTGGGTGACCATACTCTCGCCAGGGATCACTTTACAATCAATAAAACTCTTTCTCCAAGTGTTGTTCACTAAGAAGAAGTCTATTTGACTTGTATGATCCCTGCTCCTATAAGTCACTAGGTGGGATAGTCTTTTCTCGAACCAAGTGTTCATTATACCCAAGACGTAAGCCAAAGCAAAGTCCAAAATATCTCTTCCCGTGTCATTTCTCTCTCCAACACCAAACCCTCCATGCACACTTTCAAAGCCCTCTCTCTTGAGCCCCACATGTCCATTAAGCTCACCAACAATGATCAACTTCTCTCATGTAGGGACCTGCCTCACAACCTCCTCAAGATCTTCCCAAAACTCATCCTTAATAGACTTATCCAATCCAACTTGTGGTGCATAGGCACTAACAATATTCGTAACCTCATCTCCCAACAAAACTTTAATGCTCATAATCCAATTGCTCATAATCCAACTTTAATGCTCATAATCCAATCCAACTTGTGGTGCATAGGCACTACATCATTGCTATATGTCTTATCCATAAGAATACCCACTCCATTTCTTCGCGAGTCAGTTCCAGAATACCAAAGTTTAAACCCATCAATTTCCCTTGCCTTTTGTCCAAAACATTTAGTCTCAAGCAAATACATAATGCTTATTTTCCTACTCTTCATAGTCTCTACTAATACTGATGATCTACCATACAAAGTCTTGACGTTCTAAGTCCCAATCCTCAGTTAACCACTCTTGCCCTTTCCCTTTCCCTAGACTAACTTCTTTACCCGCGCCCGTCCATGATGTTGGAACCCTTACTCATTTGAAACCACCCACAGGCGCAGGGATGGTGCGTCGCTTTCAAGCAACGACCTAGCGACCCTTACATACTTTTCGCTCAGTAGGGGACACCAACTAAAAAAATTCGCCGACTTAGTTTTAAAAGGCGAGAGGCGCACAGAAGCGCAAAAGGGATGTGAGCCTTACGCCTAGGCGCCCTTTAAAAAATAAAAAAATTGAAAAAAAAAACCCTAAAAATCCTAGTCAGTGCGCCTCATGCACATAGGTGCGCCTTTTAGGCCCACTGCGCCTGTGCATTCTGAAGCCCCAATTCTGGCGCCTTGGTGCGCTTTGCACCTAGGCGCTTTTAAAACTAAGTTCGCCAACCACATATTTACAATTTTTGTGAACTAAAAACTAGCATGAATGGAAGTGCATACCAACAAAGCATTTGTAGTTTGATTGACATAGATTTATGAAAATTCCAGTAAATATATCCCTTACAATATATATCAACTATCAAGTCAAAGTTCCAAAAATAATTATGTTTTGATAACATCTTCACATTGTAAAGACTAAAGACTTTTAAGAGCATTGCAATAATCAAAAAGTTAAAATAAGATCAAGCTAAAACATACCATCTCCAGAATGATAATGAGCCAACTCCTGTGCAGTTGAAGCAATCCTTCCAAGAACTGCATTCATCTAATAAACAATGAAATGTTATGAACAATATCAAACATGTTTGACAATGACACTATACATCACAGCTGTCTTCATAAGGTTGTTTAAATCAAGCTAGTGGTCAATTTACACACTTAATCGAAAACAAATGGATATACCTCCAAATTTTTTGTTGAAAGGTTATCTTCCATAGTACTGAGTTGTCCAGTAACAGATGATGTTGCTACAACTCTTGCCCTTTTCCCTTGGATTAAAGATGAAGCATGGCCAGTGAGCATATCAAATTGAGACTGCAGCTGGCTAAGTTGTCTCTGCAGCTCTTGCGCTTCAGCTTTGTATGCCGAGGTTGCATCCCTAATTCACAGAATGAATTAGTAATACATTTAAGGAGAAAACGAAATTTCTATTCTCTTATTCAAAAAGAAAAGATGAACCTTACAGCTATATATGCAACTACAATTTTAAATACATTCACAAATCTTTAAAAATTGATGAATGAAACAACATTCTTCAAATATCAACAACAAATGGTTTTAATTTTAACCAATGAACTGGAACATCACTTGATGGTGAATAATACGCAATTGACAATGAATTTAGATACATCTACGAGAATTTCAAGTAGAAAAAATGCTAACATAAATTGATAACATTAGACAAACTTGATAAGACATTCTACTGCAAGTAATAGGCAAACTTTTTCCAGCTTTTAGGAAAAGTATTCTGTTGATGGAACCAAAACAATTGGCCTGGTTCAAAAACAACAGAGCTCAAGAAATTTACATTGTAATATAAAAGCTGTCACCAATTTCTTAAGTATTTACACATCTTTCCAGTCAAACAACACTAGTATAGCGATCATCTAAAATTTGTTAACAGTTTAATTGTTTACTTATAGTTAGATGTTAAATCATTACTCAAATTGCTTTTGTGAGTGGCAATAAAGGAAAAGTGATGTGGATTATTTGGGGGTGATTTTGCTATCTTATGAAGCTTGTTATTCTTAGTAGGTTTGGAATGGTTTTAGTTTAATTGTGTCTTCAATTTTTTATTTTGTGTTGCGTCAAATACAGGAAGTAGTGTATTGCATGCATGGGAAGTAATATGTTGCATGGGATATACACCATAAAATAAGGTAGTTACATTTAGGATATAAATGGTCCCTATAATTAATATTATGCGTAGGATTAATTAGTTAGTAGAATCTTTAAATAATATTTTCTAATAATATTTGGGCATAGGATTAGTTAGTTAGGTTTATTATTTTGGATTAGTATAATTATTATTTTTAATTTTAGTATCTTTAATTTATCCCAGGGGTATGGGATGTATGCCTATATATAGTCTTGTCAATTCATCAATAAAACTCAGTTTTGCGTGAGATTAAATCTAAAATTCGTGAGTTTATTCAAACTTGTGAGTGGGTTTGTGTTACCTTGCATGAGTGCTTTTCGTGTTCTTGAATTGTGTTTTCGAGTTCACAAGACTCTTAATCTTGTTTTGAGAGTATTATCTATCCCTAAATTATAAAATCTATATATTTAAGCTATCCAACTCAAATCATACGTGAGTCTTTAGCCTAGATTCACATCAAAAAGGTATCAGAGGTAGACCAGAGGTTTACTTGGGAGTCCAACAACAGCTCTATTATGTACTCTTTAGGGACGAATGGTTATATAACTGCATTAACATACAACATCCAAAGACAATCTAATAGACTGTTGGATCATGCAATTCTATGGCTGTTCTTATAGGATTGTAAATTTTAACACTCTCAAACAATCTTCACAATCCTTTGGCTGTTCTTATGAAGTTATGATCATGCAAGCCTGCAATTTTGAGCAAAATTAAAGTCATTTGGGTACATCAATGGCTGTTACACCGGTGTGACTTTATTGCAGGGAACCACACAACAAAATTCGTGCAACAGTAAGTATTAATTTTGTATGTTGGAAACCCCTCCTACCACATAAAAAGCAAGATTTCCACATGTGCCATATAAGCCATAACATCTCATAAGGATAAAACTCTGAAAGCAAAATTAAAGATTATAGCATCACCACTTGCATTTCATATTCAAAAAGTTTACGAATACGTCACCTGCTCATCTTTAAGTGATGCCTAAAAAAATTTTGAAAGGATTTTCTAATAATGCCTAAGCTAACCAATGCACAATTTCACATAGTAAAAGCAACTATATCTTACCTAATTTCCTTCAGCCCTTCTTCAGCACCAAATACAGCCTCCTGATTGTCTCTTCTTGCAGAAAAGGCGGAGATACTATCATAAGCAAAATCTAAATCCTCCCCCTGTAACGTACATCATCAAGCCTATCAAGATACTAGGTAATACCTAAGGTAGACTAAACATGACGTAAGCGACAGTAGAAAAAAAACTACATTCAATGCTTTTTCCTACACAAATTGATTGTATCACCAGTGGCGGAGGCAGGATTCCGAAGAGGGTGGGTCACCATCAACTATCGATAGTTCGTAATAGTATCGAAAAATTTTAACTACGACCAATTGGTAATAAAATCTTCATATTACAGCCAAATATGTGATATAAGTATCATATTACGTATTTAGGTGCTTTTTTTGGATAAGGAAAAAAGGCATATAATTACTCATATTTTAATCGTCATGTAAAACAGAAAATTACTTCTCACAAAAAGTTAATTTCATAAATTTGTTTAAGCAATGATCTATACAAATAAAACATTTGTTAATGAAGATAATATAAATATAGAGATATTGTATAATATAAAGTGCAATAGATTAATTAAGGTGTACATCAGTGGAAGATTAAAGTGGTAATTTCTAGAAACAGGAATGGCACAAAATCGATCATTTTTTCTTAAAAAATACACAATAATACACACATTTTAAAACAATGATCAAATAAATTCATACTTCGTAACTCATAAATATAATTCTATAAGAGTAGGAGGGTCAAGTAGAAAACTAGGGATGAAAGATTGAAGGGTTCATGTAAAATTTTTGTTTTATTTGAAACTATTTTTTTTTTACTAGGAATATGAAAAAAAACTATTCATAAATTCCATATATACCACTTTTTTTTCATTATCCAATTAAATGTTGTCCTTAAAGTTGTGCCCCACTAGACCACTCTCCATTAGCCCATCTATCTAATTCTTAATTACTAAAATAAGCCCACTTTATAACTATTCATCTTCTTCTTTAACTCATCTTTATTCAACAACTACCCTACCCATCTTCATCCACTTCCCCCTTGATCTTCTTCTTCTTTCTATGCAAATATACAACTAAAAAATTATCCAATTTTCCCTTATCCCCCATTTTTTACGAACTTCATTTTTGTCTTGGGCTTTGGTGGGTCACGTGCACCACCGTGCCCTTAGCTAGCTCCGCCAATGGTATCACGTATCAGAAAATAACGTGCATTTTTATATCTATTATCCTATGGCACAGTCCTGCCTACAAGGCAAATGGCCCAGTCTAAGCAAATTAGCCGGAAGGCTCAACATCAAAAACTATAAGCAATAAACAAGAAGATGGTTGCATAAGTGATAGGCATTATGATCATACCTCCAGAAATTTTCCTTCTTGTAAAAACTGATCATACCTGGAATAAAAATATTAAAAAGTTGTTAAATCACTAGACACTGAATTAACTAATCATTTCCAACACCAAGAAAACGATTCTCATAAAAGCTAAAATCATGAATTTGTGTTGTGTTTATAAGAAAATGATGAAGTCCTAGTTCTAAATCTTTACTCAAACAGCACAGCAGGTCATGGCCAAATTAGCGGGAGAACAAGTCCTGATATTTTTCTCCGAAAAGAACTACCTAAGACCAGTATGCATCATTTCAATGCCCTCATATTCTATTCATAAGTACTGATCTTCACAAAGTACTACTGCTATCAGAGTTAGGGTATTAAACCTTATAGCTCTCAAAAGGAGATCCAAAAATGGGGATCGAAACTGCTTGCACAAGACTCTCCCTTTAAACAGGGCACCAGGGTGGAGAAGAGAAACATAGCAGTAAGTTATTGCACCATATATAAGAAGAAAGAGAGATTTAAACATTAAGCATAACAGTGTGCCCTCGCCCTACAAAGTTCCAAAGTAATTCATTAAGCTTGGTGATCACAAACCTCGATACTTTTCTGTAATCTCTCCCAATTACTTCTACTTAACTAAGGCTATGGCCCAACAAAATACAATTTCAATGATACATTCAAAATATCTTTTTAATGAAGCAAATGGAATCACCATAGTAAACAATCCACTACAAAATTCGAAGAGGTAGAAAGAAACCAGAAAACAAAAACATAGGAGACAGACCCAACGATGTTTCATAAGAAAGGATCGTCGTGATAAATGAGAACAAGGCGGCACCACCAGGAAGCTCAGTGTTACGCATAGTTATATCAAAACGAATTACATTCAACAATTTCCACAACAAAGTAAGGCACAAGCATAGAGCCATTAGTTTGTTCAATTCGAAAAGTCCCACAACACATCCTAAAGATCACAACTAAAGCTGCAAACGAATTCCAAACCAAGTAACTACTTACAACAACACAATCACTCTCAAGTTGGTTCTCCTGGTGCATCGCTTCAACATATAGTCCCTACCATTCACCAGCGTCTATTGATAATAAAGCCACACCAATAATCAACGACGAAAACATGTACTTATAAGTCTAGTCCTACATAACTATATTACCATAAACATTTGCATAATTCATACTCAAAACTTTACCAAACACTCCATACTACATTACTGCACTGCAATTTACATCTATTAACGACATTATAAATGCCTAAACAATTGATAAATCAAACACATTATCCCCATTCCACAATAAAACTGTATCAAAATTCTCAAACAAAATCACATCATCTTCATCATCGCAAACTATCAAAATCAATTTAAAACCGCAAAAACAACTACAAAATCTTCAGAAACAAAAAAAAAAAAAAAAAAAAAAAAAAGCCCCCCCCCCCTCATCTGAGACCTCACAGTCCCTAATTTTTTTGTCTCATACTCTCGTATATATCCCACGAAGACCCAAAGTAGATTAAACATTAAGGATAACCAGTGTGCCCTCGCCCTACAAAGTTCCAAAGTAATCATTAAGCTTGGTGATCACAAACCTCGATACTTTTCTGTAATCTCTCCCAATTACTTCTACTTAAATAAGGCTATGGCCCAACAAAATACAATTTCAAGATACATCTCAAATACTTTTTAATGAAGCAATAAGGAAACACCATAGTAACAATCCACTACACAATACCGAAGGGTAGAAAGCAAACCCAGCAAAACAATAAACTAGAGAAACACCAACGACTGTTCAAAGAAAGATCGTCGTGATAAATGAGAACAAGGCGGCACCACCAGGAAGTCAGTGTTACGCATAGTATATCAAAACGAATTACATTCAACAAATTCCACAACAAGTAAGGCACAAGTAGAGCCATTAGTTTGTTCAATTCGAAAAGTCCCACAACAATCTAAAGATCACAACTAAAGCTGCAAACGAATTCCAAACCAAGACAACTTACACAACACAATCACTCTCAAGTTGGTTCTCCTGGTGCATCGCTTCAACATATAGTCCACTACATTCACCGCGTCTATTGTATAAAAAGCCACACCAAAATCAACGAAGAAAACATGTACTTATAAGTCTAGTCCTACATAACTATATACCATAAACATTTGCATAATTCATACTCAAAACACTTCCTACCAACACTCCATACTACATTACTGCCTGCAATTTACATCTATTAACGACATTATAAATGACTAAACAATTGATAAATCAAAACACACTTATACCCATACTCACAATAACAACCCCGTGATACTCAATCAACATGACTCACACATATAACAATCACACCCCATCTCTTCTCATCCGAAAACTATTTCCAATAATCAACTTTAAAATCTTCGCAAACAACATCCATGATTTTTACAATTTTTTTTTACATCAGAAAC
>PYUH01000017.1:131628-168268 GCA_016808085.1 Suaeda aralocaspica | reverse complement strand
AAAAAAAAAAAAAAAAAAAAAAAAAAAAAAAGGGAAAGAGAAAAGAGGAAATCGTAACTGAGAAACTTCGGAAGGAGAGAGGACATTAGAAGGACGAAGATTAGAAGAAAGCCAATCAAGGATAGGTCGAGCGTCGTCGTATTGAAATGGCCATTCGAAACTATCAGGGTCTAATTTCTCGTGACCTTCGAACCCTAATTCACCTAATAATCCACACAATTTTGCTCCACTCATTTTTGAAAATAGATATTACTGCAATTTGTAGATAATTGGATCTTAAACTGGTGATTTAGATGTGGTTGTTGTTCTTCTTCTTCATTGTGATCACATCGATTTTTGAGAGTTTGATTGATTTTGAAATTTTGAGTGTTCAATAATGGAGGTTTTTTTTGGGATTTAGAAAAGGGAAAATGGAGTTTTTGAAAAGAAAAAAATAATAAGGAGAGAGGGGAAGACGAGACTACGAGAGTAACGCCGTTGTGGGCCTGGGAATTAGTGGATTGGGCTTCCAAAGTAGGCTGTGATGTTGGGCTTTCAATACCCTTAAACTAGTAAAGACTTAAAAAAATCAAACTTATCACTTTATCACAAACATGCCAAAGTGCCAAATTATAGATGTTAGTTAGACCTGTAAATTTGTGACACGTCCCACCAACTCGACATGAGCATGACCCTTTATTAAAGGGTTTGGGTCAAGGAATATAACCCGTTAAAGTACACTGGTTGACACGACACGACCCTTTATTAAACAGGTCGGGTTAGGGTTGAAGAGGTTCAACTCGTTTAAGTAAACAGGTCGACACGACACGATTCCATCTAGTTTTTTACTTTAGTATGTAAAACAAGACATGACACGCTAACTCGACATGAAATCGACCCGTTATTAGCGGGTTTAGGTCAAGGATGCTAACCCATTTAAGTACATGGGTTGGCACGGCACGACTCAATTATTAAACGGGTAGGGTTAGAGTTGGAGCGGCTCAACCCGTTTAAGTAACTGACACAACACGAAAATGACACGACACGACACGACACGATTTACATGTCTAATGTTAGTAGTATTTACCATTCACGGTCTATTAACAAAAAAAATAATAATAAAGAAAGGAAGAAAAAAATTAATAATAATAATAACTCCGTACCATTTGCAGAGTGTTTTGAATATTATTCTAAAGGGAATTTCTCATTGATATATTTTTTACATTTTATATCCGTTACATGAAACATTTGATGATATGAACTACTAATTTAGTAACATAACTATCTTCTTTAAACTCTTACTGTAGTGGTTTAATCTATGTTATTTTAATATAAAATAAGATAACTTCAAAAATTTACAAGAAAATAGAGGCTTGTAAATTTGTATTTTTAACAAAATTCAATGAAATTATAGACGTCGTAATGGCTTAATAAAAGATGTTATTGTCCCGTTTCATAAGGGTGTTCACCATTCGTCAAAGGTAAATGAACACACATAATAGCACAACTACTCTATTATTATAAGTAATTAAGTTACCTATATGAAACTCCTAGTTCATGAAAAATGCAATGCTGAGTTATTTCCTATACTAAATTGTATTTGTAATAATTGGAAATAATTCATAAGATTTTACTACACTTATTTAGTTCACTATTTACAAATTTGGAATGCGCATGAATTTTCATGGGCCATGTTCAACGAAGTTAAGGATTCTTACTTTCTAAATAAAGGATGTAATTGTCCATAATTTAATGCGTTCGGTCGTTCAACAAAGGTCAATGAGCACAAATAATGACACGGCTACACATATACTTCATAATTTACAAGCATTTGTCAAAGTTCAATGAACATACACAACAATAGGGATCGTCAATCTATTGGAACCCCCATGTCATCTATATTGCCTTATTTCATAGTTCATACAAATCCTTATATTGTATCTCAGCAACAACTCTGCCGATAAACTGACTTAGTACGCTCGTAGTTACCACTGCTTTCGACACCGGAACGCATTCCAATTAACCAAAATAGTTACCACTACCATATGTCATCATCATTAATGATGCATTTAACTTTAAGAATATATTTTCTGCAAAAGTTATTCAGCATCATTTAAGCAAAAGACGTTGAGCCACTAAACAAGGCCCCAATTTAGTACAAGCAGTAAAACACTTCCCAAGTTCCCATCAACGAAGTCAATTTTATTATTGTGCACTTGTCTAGCTCTTGTTAATTCTTCTACCTTCTCATTTTAGACTAACAAGCATACATGTGAGGGTGGACACATGTATCACAGTTAACTGACGATTATTGGGATGATTTTATTATTATTTTAATAATTAATTTCGTAATTAACTTTTAGAATTGTAGTGCTCATAGACGACCAAATGGATTTATCTCTTGTTAGATGACAGTAATTATGCCACACATGCTTTTCAAGTCTTAAACAAGTTTCAAGATATAATATTGTTTCTAGCACTTCGCATTAGCACCGTTTGAGCTTAATTTCACTTCAGGTTAATTCGATTCAGCTCTAAATAGCTTAGCTATGCTTTTGTTTTTTATGCTAGTATTATTTGTTTATAATATATAATTTATTCATAATATTATTCGCTCATATATAATAGTTTGATCATAATATTATTTTGTTCAGAATATTATTAATGTGTTTATAGTAATATCTGTTTACTTTAGCTGAAAACAAAATAATTTGTGTTCAAATTTTGTTCAAAATATTATTAGTATATTCATAATATATTATTAGTTTTCCTAATTTGGCTGCAATGACAAGTTGTTTATTGTATGATTTATAATGAGTAGGAATATAATTTATGAAAATGACTATACATAGCCCTTAAGGCTACATAGAAAAAGTTATAGATGAAAATATTTAATTAAATCAAACATTTATCACATGGACACATGATTTTATCATAAATTGGCCAATAATCTATATTGCCTCCATTTTCACAAATTTGTACCAAGACCCTAAACAAACAAAATAAGGGTAGGATGAAATTCAAGAAAACTTGGATACTCTTGGGAAATGAGGACAACAAAATGAGTTAAAATAAAAAAAAACAACTAAAAACAATTGAATCTATTTATTACTGATAATCCCCTTAATTTGTGGTGGGTATGCTTGTCTACCAGACTACCCACAAACTGTTTTAAATCACTCCAAAACTTGCTCAGATTTTTATAAGAATATCCAAGCAATGCAGGAGAACAACCAAAAAATGAGACGAAAAACAAATACTCATCGCAAAAGTTGTTCAAAAAATGCAAATTGAATGGGCATGGGGTGGGTGCAGAAAAGCAGCGAAGACCCAACACATAGAGAGAAACATTGTCTCTCACACCAGAATCGGGGAGTAGGGACCACACCAGCTTTTAACCAATGACAACGCGCGTGAGTATTTAAACAGTGACACGTTTCAGACATTCATTTGTCCCCGTACAACTTCCTCACTGTTTTTTCTGCTTCTTCCCCATACATATATTGTAAAGGGTTAAGGTAGTCACACCCATCAACGATTCGAATATTAGGACAAAATCAATATTCGAATTCCACTGTACTTTTGATTTCATTTTTAATTTAATTTTAAAAAAAATTAACCTTAATAATCTCATTAAAAATAAAACACTCCCCAATAAAAGCATTCCACTCACGGAAACCGACGACTAGTTTCCCTTACTAATATAATAATCACTCCTTTAATTAAATTAATCAAAAGAGAAACATAACTGCCACAGCTTAAATTACTACCATAAACGTTATCTAAAGACGATTAAGATAAAACAAAAATAATGCAAACAGAAAATAAAGCAGTTATAACCGAAATTCACAGGTAAAAGAAAGGTCAAGATACCGGCAGCTGCCTGTTTGATTACTACTAATTTCAAGTTCCAAGTACTACCTCATATCAATTTTCACCTCCAAAAAAGGGTCATTCAAAATTCGAAATGCACTAAAGCAACCTCATTAACAAAGGAGGAGATAACAACCAAAAGAGAGAGAGTCGTAATCATGAAGCTATCAACACTACTAAACCAACATACCACGACACCTACACAATACGACTGTTCATTAATCTACTTAATGAGATTTTTTTTTTCTTTTTTTTTTGTTTATCTTAGGGCTAAAATCTATTAGCTCAGGAATCAAGTACTTCTAAATCATCATCCAGAATAAGCAGTGACTAACTCAGATCAACATACGAGGAGCTGCAGCTTCTTCCTCAGCAGGCTTAGCCGCGGCCGCAGCTGGAGAAGAAGAGATCACCCAAATGTAGCCATAAGGATCCTTCACTTTGCCCACGCGCCCAACTATTTCGTCTTCAGTCACCTCACCTTCAGCCACAGCACCAGCAGTCACAGCCTTAGAGATCGCACCGTCAATGTCGTCAGTTACGATGGAGAACGTGACTGCAGAACCGTCGATTTTCGCCCTGTATACATTATAATAAATATATTAATATAAACTGTACGGATGATAGTGAACAGATAAGACATAAAAAAATAACGGAAAATAAAAATGATTAAAAGAGCAAATGATCTTTACAAGGAAATTAATAGATCTGAAGGTTGAAGACAAATAGAGACAAGATATGTATATTTGAATACGACGGTCAGAAAAGAATGAGAAAACTGTACAAATCTGTACGGAAGGATCAAAACAAAACGAAACAAGTGCAAATGTCACTCTCGAAAAACAATTTACAAATCTGAACAAAAATCAAGAGTAAATCTGAATAATAATCATAGGTATAACAAATGAAAACAAGGCACCGAAACATAATTTCACACTTGTAACGTCGAAATTACAAAATACATTGTAAGAAGTCAGGATTAAGGGTAAATATCATTAACTAAATGACAATCACACAATGTTCATGCAAATAACCTAAAATCGCCGGAAAAATCACGGCATTAAAAACAAACAAAGCCGAGATCAATCGGAAAACATAGAAGATTATATCGTCAAAAATCCAGAACAAAACGAACCACATACACATGCAACAGTTGATTTCCGATTTATCCAAAATGACAACAGCAAAACGGAAAAACAACACAAATGAAACGACATGAAGAGGGAGAAAGAGAGAAAACTTACTGAGAAGCATCATCAGAAAGGTCAGAAACAGAGAAAACAGAGTCACCAAGCTTAAGATCAGCAGAGAGAACAAGAGGCTGCTCTTGTTCAGCTTTCCTCTTAGGGTTCATGGTACGGCTAACTTCTTCAGCGCCGAAAGCAGATTTGTAGAACTGAACAGCGTCAGTAGCTTTAGGTGCTGAAACGACGAGTTGTGGCTTGAACGCCGAGATAACGACGCTTTTCTTCTCATCACCACCGTTTTGAACCTCAGCCATTTCTGATTTTTTGAGGAGAGAGAAAGGAGAAACAAAAACCCTAGGAGAGAGAAATGAAGAAGATGAAGTTGGAGAGAGAAAATAAACAAGATGAAACCAGAAATGGATAAGCGAGGGAAGTGAGGGCCAACTGTGGGTGGGTTTATATAGAAGCGGAGAAGGGGAAACGTTAGCTTCTTTTGGACAATGGGGATATTTTTTTATTTAATTTTGATATTTTTACCCTTGGGTTTTGGTTAAATTTACTGATTTTACCCTTGGGTGCGAATTCTTTTGAATGCGCTTTTCTGACGGTAATTAATTGTAGGTAACCTACTATTCTGGCCTTTTTCTCGGAGAATGGGCCCACTTTTTGCAAACGGCTAGTTCTGATGATTCATCTCCTGTGAATGAGCTTTGGTTGTTGTTTAAGCCCAAATAAAAAGTTCTTATGAAGTGATGGCCACTGAGGCTAATGGCCCAAATACTCCATAGTCCGTACTAACCAATGTCTATAATTTTATTTTTTTTTTAAGAACATTAATGGCTATTATTTTTTTGCCTAATTGGGTTTGGACCCAAAACTATTGAAGACTATTTGAACTTACTTAATAATTGTCGTATCATGATCCTGGGAGTATATACCAAAATATACTCCCCTCCGGTATATATATATATTTTTTTTTTCCATCTATTCTTATAATTTCTCACCCAATTTTCCCTCTCATCTCTGTTATTCTCTTTTTCTCTCATCACACCCAATTTCATTCCATTGATTTTCATGTTCAACTTTAAGAATGGAAGTTTAATTGAAAAACATAGAAGATAATGATAAAAGCATTCAAATTGTAAATCAATTTAAGCAGAATTTGAAGATGATTATCAAAAAATAGGTATGTGTATTTCAATTAGGATTATTGTAATATAATAAGTGAATATTTTGTTTGATATTACTCCATTTAACGTAATATTGATTATTTACAATGTAATATTCATTTTTGCTTCATAGAAAAATTCATACACTAAACATCCGTTCAACTAATATTAAAACTAATTCTCTGTTTTCATATCTCAATAATATACATTTTTCGCAATGTAATATTCGTTTTGCTCAATGTAGTATTCATTTTCTTGAATGAAATATTCACTCTCTTCAACATATACTCTAAAATGACACATTTATTTTATAGAATGAAATATTCATTACTAACTAATGAATCTTGTGGTCTAAGACATAAATATTACATTTAACATTCAATACTTATAAGTAATATTTGTATTTTTAAAGTTTACAACATTGAATTACGCATGATGATTATAATGGGAAGCAAAAGCTATACTATGCCTTGTTGTAATGAATATTAACAGTTTTGAATTTTTTTGTAGGTGCAAAGCTGAAACATGTATGCGAACGAATGGTAGATAAATAATGAAGAGAATTAAACTACGTTTAAGATAATAATTGAATATTACGTATCAAGAACTGAATATAACATATATTTAGATGAATATTATTCATTAAAAGATGAATATTATTCATTAAAAGATGAATATTGCATTTTTGCTTCTAAATAAAGATAAACTAGTTCAAAGGTTGAGCAAATGAATATTACTCTGTATAGAGTGAATATTACTCACAAACGTGTATATCACTCATAAGAGATGAAAAGTTCAGATAAAAGCTTATATTACATTATTTGTAATTTCACTCATTGAACTATGAATTTTATGTATTGGAAAAAATAATCATGTATTGAAAATAATAATCATGTATTGAACACATAATATTATTATTGGAAAATGAGTATTACAAACTCACTCTTATTAGCGCAAGTTTGAGAATATTAAATAGTAGTAATTCCAAAATAAAGATTTATAGTTTTAGTTATGAACATTTCATGTTCAAATTTGAATATTAACATTTTTTTACCTGATTTAGTTCTATAATATTAACACAAGACAAGTTTAATTAATAAATGTTGAATATATTGCTTAGAAACATTATTTATTCGAAAATGCATATTACACTCTGCAAAATGAATATTACACTCTACAAAGTGAATATTACCCTTTCAGAAATGAATATTACACCTCAACACACAGTGTATATCACACGCGCCTAGAAGTATATTACGGTTTGTATTCCCGGGAGCACATAATAATTTGCCCTTAATTAAGTTAGTACAAACTTGTATTTGTGAGATTGGCTCTAGTTTAGTAGTCTCTTTCATTTATACGTTTGTGAATGTGAATTTTCTAACGCTTATAACTTTAATTTTGTATTTAGGTTAAATAAAAAGAATTTAATAAGATTACGAATGAATATGTTTTTACCTATGTATAAAGTGCAAACAATAGTCAAAATAAATTTGTGAAGAGTACCAATAATCAAAATGTAAAGAACAAATTCAAATGGAGGAAGTAGTTCAGCAGCTCAGTTAAAACTTATTTCGTAATATTTGAGTTTGAATTCGACTCAAGATGTTGATGAAAAACTGTAACTTTGAAACTCATGATACGCTTAACATACTAATAAACTTATATTTGTATCTTGAATTTATTAGAGCTCAATTGAACTTTAACAATAATTCACTAGAATAAAATGAACCGACTAACCGAACGAATTTGATTGAATTGAATGCGGTTTATAGTCGATGGTCGACTCTCACAGGAGGCGTCTCATATATCAATTAGTTAATTTCGCGAGAGATAAACCCCCCAAAACCCAAAAAAAATCATCTTCCATTATCCAAACTCCTACACTTCCATCAATGGCTTCCACACTAAATCCGCCATTTTCACTCTCAAAATCTTCAACTATCACCCCACTTTCACCTCCTTCAATCAAATTATTCCCACAAACCAAACAACTAACCAAAAAAACCCCTAATATCCTCCCTTTACGCACTAGCTACGAAGTAGGTGGTGGTTACCCAGAATATGAATCAGCAACAAAAGACAAATCATCAAATTCCAATGATCAATTTGACGAGAAATTAAACAATGCTCAATATGAAGCTATTCTCAAAGGTGGTGACCAAGTTACTTCTGTTCTTCAAGAAATGATCACCCTTGTAAGTCAATACCTTTTTATTAAATGAATTATACTTGTGTAACCTTGGTTTAGTGAAAATCATTGTTTAATTGCTTTGCTGTTTTTAATGATGTTTGTTGATTTTTGCTTATTTTATAAATGCTGAATTATGATGGTAACACTGAAAATTTTCAATAGAGGTATGCATTATGCATGTACTAATTGTTTTAAGGGATTTGGTTGCAGTAAACTATAGGCTTGTTTCGAATTTTCGCTGCGAAAGAGTGATTGTTTTGTAATGTTATTGTTTGCCATTTGAGGGTTTTCAATTTGGTATTGTTTGATTGAGAAAAACTTTGGCTAAAACCCTAATCCCTAGACCCGAAAGCCCGTCTTCACTTTTGTTTGATTAGAATTGGAATATATATTGAAAGCTGGATTTGAATACTCCAAATTCAGCTGTTCATTTGTTTTGAGCTGAAGTGAACTGAAAGGTCAAAGGAATGACGCTTTACAATGTATAGTTTCGTTTTATGACTCATGTTTGTGAAGCGAAATTTAGTGCAAGAGGTGAAAATTCACATTGGGTCATGTTATCCCATCCGTGTAGATTTCAGTATGAAGATTCATCAACTGATCAAAGCATTGAAGTTTAAGCATAACATCTTTGTTTTTAATTGGTGTGTGAATCGTGTAGTGTATTTTTATGATGATGCTTTACAGTCATTTGATTTGGGTACAGCTAGAGGATATGAATATGGATGAAGCATCTGAAGAAGTCGCGGTGGAGTTGGCTGCACAAGGAGTTATTGGGAAAAGGGTAGATGAAATGGAGAGTGGATTCATGATGGCTCTGGACTACATGATTCAAATAGCCGAAAAGGACGAGGATGATAAGGTATATGAATTTATGAGTTTATGACTGATGATCCTTCCCTTCCTGTTATCATGTATTATGGATGTTATCATGTTACAGCTTTTCTTATTGCCCACCATATCTAACTCTTGAGTCTCCCAATTTGGCTGAAAAAACTTATTTCATGATTCTTCACATCAAACACATGAATAATGAATGAAATTAATAACTGTTTATTGTTATTATCCATATTATTGTCAAGAAGATTATAGAACTTCAATGATGTATGGTGCATGATAAAGTCTGATCGTTGTTAGTTTGTTACCTTGACTCTTCACTGCCCGTAAATGAGATGTGAAAAGTGCATGTTTTGCATATGCTAAATTATCGGTTGTTGCATGTCAGCGCAAATCACTCTTGGAGGTCATCAAGGAGACGGTGTTATCTCATCTCACAAAGAAATGCCCCCCTCACGTGAGAATGCTTTCTTAGCCTGTGCTTTCAAAGTCTCAACTGTAATTTTTGATGATGGTCTTCACTCACACACATTTGGCTGCTAATCTTTCTGTGAAATATAGGTGCAAGTGGTTGGACTGCTTTGTAGAACCCCACAGAAGGAGAGCAGACATGAATTGCTACGTCGAGTGGCTGCAGGAGGCGGAGAATTCAAGAGTGAAAATGGTACAAAAGTTCACCTTCCTGGTGCTAATCTTCTTGATATAGCAAATCAGGCTGACGACTTGTTGGAGGTAAGTAGCCTTCACAGGCCATGAAAAAATAACATCATACCACAAGATATAGCAACCCTTTTTTTTGTCATAATAACCCTTAAAAAAACTATCATTGACCCATTTGGAAGATCATGTCGTACAATGAGACATAGTGAACCTATTTCATTATAACGACCCTTGAAAAACTTACATTAATCCCTATCCAAGCATAATAGTTACCATCAAATTCAAAAAGTAATAGTGACCCCTTTTGTAAAATAATATTGTTTTATAAATTATATATAGACCCATGTATCATCTTAGTCAACCTAAAAAGAACTACTCCGTAATAATGAAACCTTGAGCAAATTTTACTCCATCGTGTAAGATATAGTGACCCATTTGAAGCATAACACTGATAAAACGAACACCATTTGAAAAAAACTAACATCGCACAATGCACCATAAGATATAGTGACCCCATTTCATCATTATTACCCTTAAAATTCTACATTGACACCTTAGGCTAAATAACCAGTTTGTAAGATAGAGTGACCATTGTTACATCATAGATTCATAGTGACCTTAAAAAGAATTAATAATGACCGCGTTGGCATTTTTGATATGTTACCTTTTGGTGTGTTCCATGATGCTTTAGATGGCTATAACCAAGCCATCTTACCATTTACTTTGGAATTTATCTAGGGTTTGCCTGTAGTTGTTAGCATCGTTTTACCAAGCTGCTCTATCCAGATGTAACAAAGTTGTAGAAGTTCTGTAACTAACTATTAGGAGCTTCAGTGCTACACCGTGACATGCATTTTTTTTTTTTGCTACTTTGCTTCTTTATATATATATATCTAATATCTTTGTGTGTGTGTTGTTTTAATAGAAATAATTTGAAACTCGTTCCATGTTAATTCTTCTTTTCTTAATTGTTTTAGCAAATCACAAATGAAAAACCAAATACTGCTGTTGTCAACTTAATACTCACTCTGTCACTCAAGTAACTTCGACAGACTATGGAAACTCGACCAGTGGTTCCTGACAGAAAGCTGCTTGCGAGGCTTGTCTTAATCAGGGAAGAAGCTCGAAATATGCTTGGAGGAGGAATGCTTGATGAAAGAAATGATCGCGGTTTCAAGACTCTCCCTGAATCTGAGGTTTGACAGATTCTTGACATCTTAGTTTGTATTTTTAATATAATCGCTGTTGGTTGCTCAGCTTTTTGTATGCTCTTCCGAAATTTTGTGGTATTATGTATCTACATATAACATACAAAAGTATAAAGTTCCTTCTTCCTACAATTAAAGTCTATTTCAAGAATGCAAATGAAACTCACCATGCTGCAGGTTAACTATCTGACCAAGCTGGTATCACTAAAACCTGGTAAAACAGTCCGCGAAATGATTAAGAACGTAATGTTAGGCAAGGATGAAGGCGCAGATAATCCCGACACTGACAAAGAAGGCAGTGCTAGTGGTGGTCCTCGTGGATTTGTAGGAAGAGTAAGTATGGCTATGTTATATTAACCTTCTTTGTATGTTATTTCAGTATATTGACATCTTATTTGTTAATCCATTGCAATCTTTCCAGGAAAGTGTAACCGGTCGTAAAGCGCTTCCTGTGCGTCCTGGGATGTTCCTTGAAACTGTATCGAAAGTATAGTGACAAATTTGCTCATATATTTGACGTCTTTCTTTACGAATGAGAGCTAAAAAGAATTATTTCTGTCATTAACTGATGATAGAATTTTTAACACCTTTTTTTAGGTACTGGGGGAAATTTATGCTGGAAATGTCTCAGGCATCACTGCACAGCACCTAGAATGGGTAATTCTTCATTCTGAGTCATTATACCAGAGTTGTTGATGCTTTAAACTATTTATCATTGATTAGCTATAAAATCTTCCATTGCATTTAATCTGTCACATAATAAAACATCTCTTCCTCATTTTCTGTTAAATAATCCTTGTGACATCAGTATCACTTTGCTTACGCAATTAGTCCCTACAATCTTGGCTCCAGGTGCACAAAAAAACACTTCAAGTGCTTGAAGAAATAGCATATTGAGCTGCTTCCATTGCTGCATATTTGCTGTCAAGGTTCTGCAGTTTGAAAATCAATTTTGATCTGTTTGATACTGGTCTAGGGTGTAGGGCTTCAGCGGCTCAAACCTAATGTAGTAATGTATATAGTTTCATCACAGCCAAACACTCAGGCCACCATGAGCTCAATAGCTTAGTAGGATGATAGACTGTAGAATGAGTTATATTGGTGTATTAACTTGTGTGTATCATAGAAACTCAGCATTTCTTGTAAGCATTTGTCAAATTAGTACCACTTTTCCAGCCAATTTTGTAATCTGTTCATTGTTTTAAGCTGTGAAACAAGAAAGTCATTTATGCATTGGAACTTTGCCATGGTACCTGTGTGATGTAGAACTGTCGTTAGAAAGAAATTAGTTTCTGAAAGATAACCATGGTGACGACACCATTGAGCAATCTTCTATTCACACCATGAAAAATAGCTGAACCATGGAACTATCAACAATGTTAAGACGGTTGTGGCCCATCAACATGTTTAAAATGATTCTCACAATGTTTGTTTTGCTGCAGTTTTCAGAACTCATAAGTGTCAGATATACCTGGAAAATTTTGATTCAGTAACGTCTAAGACTTGGTTCAAGATCGCAATTCACGTGTGTTATCTGTGGAGTTGAACCACACCGTGGTGAAGCATAACTCAACTCAGCTCATTATCATCCAAACAATAGGAGAATTCGGTCTCACGATAGTCATTACTTATTTATTATTAGTCACAAATCATCTAAGCTCATTAATCTAAAATCTAACCGGTTTAGTCATTTCGTCTATCTTCATGTGATATTGTCATTATGTTGCTCCAAAACATAAGATATTTGAGTTCCACATTTTCTTCTTGCTACACTGTCAGTCTGTCAAACAAATGATGATCACTCAATATGTCTAGAAGATTAGAGAAAGAAGCTTATAAAAATCAATCCAAAGCAAATACACCACAAATCAAATTTTTTGCTTTATGCATCATGTATGCATAATCAATCTAATGATGATGCTTTCAAGTGTTCAATTACAAGGATCAGAATTGCATGTGGGCATGTCAGGTCCACTAATCCATGAGGATCAACTTACTTTATTTGAATAATAACATACTAATGATTTCTAATGCTTGTTTTTTTGAGTTGCAAACTTGCAATATGTAAAATACAGCAAAGACTTTCCTACGCAATATCGTTTCTAATATTTCGAGAGGGTACTTTAATAGTTTAATACTACGGAGTACTATTATTGGCATGCTTTCCGATTCAACTACTTTTTTAGAGAGAAAAATTATGGGTTGATAATACAGAACCAATGAATTAGTGAACTTAATACGATATTTCAAAAGTTATATACTAGAGAACATAATGTAAGGTAGATGATGAATTTAAAATTACAAATTCACATTAGCAAATAGCAATATTGATTATCACCGTCAACTAGCGATTTTATGTTTTTTTTTTTCTTTTCCCATGAGATTGATTATATATGGTCATTAACATAGACCCATCTTTGTGGTTAAAGGTTTTAATAATTGCATGAATTATTTAAGGAGTAATTGGTAAATTAACCCCACAAAGTGGGGGTTTTGGGTTGGTACTTGCAAATCTTCTACTACTAATTAAGGCC
The DNA here is from genome assembly GCA_016808085.1 of Suaeda aralocaspica. Lineage (NCBI taxonomy): Eukaryota > Viridiplantae > Streptophyta > Magnoliopsida > Caryophyllales > Amaranthaceae > Suaeda > Suaeda aralocaspica. The sequence goes on along the minus strand of PYUH01000017.1, from coordinate 154,627 downwards.
CATCTTTGTTTGCTTGCCTTTAGCCAGGAAAGGCCCCCACAGGCCTACCTGTTTTAGTATGAGTCCTACTTACCATCTTTTCGATCCATTTTGTGTGATTCGCAAAATTCTAGTGCCTCACAGCTAGCTGGCTGCCTACTTAATATTCCATGCTTTTGGTTAATTCGCAAAATGTAACCTTTCTATTGATTTGGATATACTATCCAATTAGTATAATTTTTTATTATAAAATGAGAGATAACTTAATTAAGTAGCGCTTTTTTTCTAGTAACTATATTTCCATGTATATATATCTGATACAATATAAGCCAAAGGTTTTCCTATTTTGGCAAAGTCATCATATTTTTTCGGCGTGGAAAAAAAGGATAGGGGAGTTATGAGGGTGTTAGGGCTTGAAGAATATTTAGTATCAAATAAGGAGGAATGGAGGGAGATAATTTCTGCTGATGACTTTTGCGACTTCTCATGTTGAAAAGGCTTTGTTGGTGTGGAAAAAAATTATAGGCCTTACAACAAAAGCAAATTGAGCGAAGAAACCTATTGAAACTATAATCATAAAGATTTATAAAACCGAAAATTTATCACATTAGAAATGCACTAAGAGCCTGTTTACTTCAACTGAAAACAGCTGAACTGAAAGTTTTTTTTTTTTTTTATAAAGGAGTAATAAATAGCAAATTAAGAGATTAGCTGAACTGGACTGAACTGAACGGAGTTGAACTGAACTTATTTTAAGCTAAAATAAACATACCCTAATAAAAACTCTACGTGTCATCCATTACCAGCAATTATATTGTTTGTCTAAGGCTCTCTTTTTCTTTAAATAAAAAATAAAGAATATGTAAGAATTAATGTGTTGACATAAAATCCAAATATGAATGAACAAAAGGTGTAAGCATGATCAACCTACTTAAAATTGGCAATCAAGTGAATCAAGTAGAGATTAACAAAAAATTACTTTAGCCGACTAGCTCCAATTGAAATTCAATTATTAGGAGGGAAGACAAAGATGTTGAACAGTTGAAGAGAAGTGAGGTCTTCAAACAAAATAGCCGTTGGGGTTACCTCTATCTTTCAAACTTTTTGAAAAAAGTATAGATATTTCATTTTCTTTTGGGCTTTATGTTATTGGTTGATGGTGGGCCCTATTTACTGAAATTACTAAAATATCCCCTCGAACCTTCCCCACCCCATGAAAAGTAAAGCTTCATTATCACATGCTTTGTTTTGTTTAGTATTTAAAACTGCATTAACAAAATAAAGTTTGATTACCTTCACGTGTTTGGCCATCATATAGTAATGCTGGAAGAAGATGATGGGGCATGTGAAATGACCATTTATTGTTCTCACATTAGTTTGGCTCCTCCACAAGGATTACTTATTTACTAGGAAATTCATAACTCGTTGAATAGGGTGTAATATGTTTTAATTATAACTTTTAAATATGTCTTTGATATATTTATTGATTTTTTTTTGTAAATTTACCTTTAAGTATGTTTAATTTGAGTGTACATGTTAGAAGACTTAAAATACTTAATATATTATAATATAGTGACTTCAAATTCATAGTAATTGATGAAAGTAAATACTTAAAGCGTTCAAATGCTTCATAGGTTCGATTGTTCTATTGCGTGTAGTTAGCTAGACCTACCATCCAAACATCTTTTATAATGCATATAGCTAGTTTATACATTGACAACTATCATTATAGAGACGAAAACATAATAATTCACTAAGTAAATTATCCATCTTTAACGCACGGTCAAAACATTATTGAGTTGGATTATGTATGTAACAGTTTAAAAAAATTAAAATATTAAAAATAATGACAAAAATATTACTAATGTTAAAAATAAATTAAACACTCATAGTCATCATTAATTTTTTAAATTGTAAAAAGCAATGCATGGACCTCCTTCTATTAACGGTAAAACGAGGGAGTGAAGGACAAAACAGTCATAATTTGAATTCCCAAAAACAAAATTAAAAAAAAAAATAAAAAAAATTGCTCTACAAGTCTGACAGCTCTGCTTCGGCCTACTCTCTTTCCCTTCTCTCCTTCTTCTCCTTCCTCTCTCACTCTACCACAGCCTTTGCAGTGAAGACTGAAGAGAGAGAAAAACCAAAACAACAGCAACAACAACAACAACAACAACATTTACTACAATCACTGTTACAACTACGACATTCTTCAACAATCACCACACTTATCACTTACGAACAATTTCTTCAATCAAAATCCCTAATTTCACTCTCTCATTCATTCATTTGATCATTCAATCATTCAAATGGCTGGTTATATCGGAATTGTTTGCTCAGATCCATGGCTTCAGAATCAGTTCACTCAAGTCGAACTTCGTACAATGAAAACTCAGGTTTTTTTTGATTTTTTTTTTAATTTTTGATGGAGGTTTTTTAGATCATGAATTTGAAACGTATTTTTGTTGTTAATGATGATGATGATGATGATGATGAATGTAGTATCATACGATGAGGAGAGAGAGTGGACCGCTTACTCTCGCTGATTTGCCGTCGAAGATGTCGAAGCTTAAGGTTGTTGGAGAGAATTTGACTGAAGATGAAAGAGATTCATTTCTTCGTAGTAATTATCAGAATATGAGTGAGGAGGTTGATTTTGAGCTTTTTCTTAAGGTAATTTTCTGTTTGTTTTTAACTATTTCATTTTGTTAATTATTTGCTTTTGTTGTTATTTTTTGGAGATTTAATTCATCACTTTCTTTTGATCATAAAAAAAATGTTAAATGAATTCAAACAATAAGGTAGTTACAGTTCATCACTTAATCATGGAAGTTTGTGCTGAATCAATGAATAATCTGGTATATGCTTGAAGAATTTGTGTAATTTTAAACTAAAATATTCAGAAGTTTGGTCCAACTCAATTACTTACTGTAGAATTGAAGGATATAGACATTTAGACACTAGTAAGTGCAATGAAGGTTTATTTGAATTTGATATCGTATATAAACTATCGAGTATTAGGGGATATGTTCAACCAAAAGTTTAAACTGATCGTTGAGACTTAGAAATAGTTTATATGCTCTGTCATTGAAAAGTTTAGGAAAAGGTATTAGTGAGTTGTTAACTTGATTAAACTGAATTGAAAGGACCTTAAAAAAACTTTGGATTGCAATTGGATGCTGGAAAAGTTAGGAGAATGCTTAAGTTTTGGTTTAAAAAATCAACTACTAACTAATTATGTGGGGGCAACTTTGAATTCATTTTTTAGGGGTGTAATTGTGTTTCTTTTCTTTTTCGTTGGATAATTAAGTGCAAACTAAAGAGGTTTAGAAGCCTAAAAAGTGTTCTTATGGAGGAAAGAACTTTTGTGTGTTTGTGTTAAATACAGGTGTATTTGAAACTACATGCACATGCTAGTTCCAAAATGGAAAGTCCTGCTAAGAATTCATCAGCTTTTCTTAAGGCTGCTACAACAACATTGCTTCACACAATAAGCGAATCGGAGAAATCGTCTTATGTTTCACATATCAACAACTATCTTGGGGAAGACAAGTTTCTTGAGCAATTCCTTCCCATTGATCCGTCGACTAATGATTTATTTGAGCTTGTTAAGGATGGTGTCCTTCTCTGGTTAATATTCTTTCTCTTGTCATTTTGTACTTCAATCATCAAGTTTGATTAGCTTAAGTACTATGGCTAGTTTTTTTTTGACATAACTTGGTATTAAATGCAGTAAACTTATCAATGTTGCTGTTCCTGGGACGATTGATGAACGCGCTATTAACATGAAAAGAATGCTTAATCCGTGGGAGCGAAATGAAAACCATACTCTGTGCCTTAACTCAGCTAAGGCTATAGGGTGCACGGTGGTTAATATTGGTACACAGGATTTCATTGAAGGAAGGGTAAGCTTTTCAAGATGATTTTTGATATATTTTCGATTCTGCCTTCACCTGGTTTACTAAAATTCTAGCAAAGATTTTCTGCTTGTTACAAAGTATTGGAATAATACTGATTATTTTGTGCTTACTTGACAAGAAATACTGATACCACTAATGGTTTTGGTTACAGCGTCATCTTGTGCTGGGATTAATTGCTCAGATAGTTAAGGTATGAATTTATCATTATTGATTTGCTTCAAGTATTCATGACTTCATGAGTGCTTGTAACCCTGAAAAAAATGCTCATCTTCTGTTTGGATCATCTTCACTTATTGAGAAGTGTTCAGCAGCTATAGCTGATCTATAATCCATACTACCTGGACATTATAATCAAGTTTCAATTGACCTTAGTGAGTGTTGCCTTATTATAGATACAACTTTTGGCTGATCTCAACTTAAAGAAGACACCTCAGTTAGTTGAGTTAGTGGACAGCAGTGAGGTGAGAATCTTTGGTTGCTGATAATATTGTTCTGCTTCATGTTGATTTTCATTGTCAACATCTAATCCAAGTGTTTCAAATTTTAAGGATGCAGAAGAGTTGATGAGCCTTCCACCAGAAAAAATCTTGTTGAGATGGATGAACTTCCAGCTAAGAAAGACTGAATACAAGAAAGTTGTTAATAACTTCTCCTCTGATATAAAGGTAATTTTTTGCATGGTGTGACATAATTGAGATAGATCCATGACTGTTCCTCTTCAAGGACACGTATATTTGTCAATCTCTAATGTTTCTTGTAATTGAGTCTTGGTACAATATATACTGGGACAAGACAAGTTATCACCTTCACCTTTTTTGTTTCCCTTGGCTCTTACTACATAGCTTGTTTATAGAGTTGTTGACAACAAATTTCTTTCTGCAGGATGGAGAGGCGTATGCTCATCTTTTGAATATCCTTGCTCCTGAACACAATAATCCGATGACATTGACTGCAAAGGATCCTCTACAAAGAGCAAAATTAGTTCTTGAACATGCTGATAAGATGGGCTGCAAAAGATACTTGACAGCTAAGGACATAGTGGAAGGCTCACCAAATCTCAACCTTGCTTTTGTTGCTCACATATTTCAGCATAGGTGAGGAATATTACAGTCTAAAGTAGGTTTTCTGGACCATTCTATAGTTTTGAGTTTCTAGTATATCATAACCATTATTTCCTATATATGTACATCATCATTAGTTTCTTTTACATTGCTTTATTGATCTCATAGTGAGTCTTACAGTAATGTTAGAGGACAAAATCATTTAAGGTCTTATGAGGTATATTAACAAGCAGAGAAATATCATGTGTCTGTTGGATTTCATGTATATGTTACTTTTGGTGATACAGGAACTGATATTTAACTTCTTTACTGATTTTATGATAGGAATGGACTCTCTTCCCAAGCAAAAGACATGTCTTTTCTTGAAATTTCACCTGATGATGTTCAAGTCTCACGAGAGGAGAGAGCTTTCCGCTTTTGGTTGAATAGTCTTGGGAATTCCACATGTATTGACAATGTGTTTGAAGATCTAAGAGATGGGTAAGTATAAAAACAAATCAAATAACAATCAAATTTTCCATCTACAAGATGCATTTGACTGCAGTACTGCACTGACAGAGAACACTTGAAAAGCATAGATAATTGCAGATTTGGTAAATTTGAATGTTGATTCATTATCCGTGATTAATTCTATCCTTGAATTTTTCTTGCTTGTAGGTGGATACTTTTAGAGACATTGGACAAGGTCTCACCAAGAATAGTAAACTGGAAGATTGCAAATAAACCACCCATTAAGATGCCATTTAAGAAAGTTGAGAATTGTAATCAAGCAATAAAGCTTGGGAAGCAATTGAAGTTCTCCTTGGTCAATATTGCTGGAAATGATATTGTGCAAGGAAATAAAAAGTTGATCTTAGGTATGTGGCCATCCGGAGATGGTGAAATGTCTCCTTTCTCCCTTTTGTCTGAATGATTATCCTATAATGGAGTATTTTGTTTAACGAAATTTCCAATTTGATTATTTTCAGCTTATTTGTGGCAATTAATGCGATGCAACATGATCCAACTCCTAAGGAACTTAAGGTTTCACTCTCATGGGAAGGAAATTAATGATGCTGACATTTTAGAATGGGCTAATAATCTCGTGAAAAACTCAGGAGGGCAGTCACATATGAGCAGTTTTAAGGTATTCGAATCCACTCTTTCTTTTACAACAGATATGAACACCAATAGTGAATGATCAACATTTTCAGATTTGTCATTGAAAGAAATTTAACATATATATCGAATGATAAAAATTTGTTAGAGTTTTTATTGAAAAACTAAAAAAATATAACAAGATGCATGGTCCTTTTATGCTGGTTTATTGATATTTCGAGGAAACCTATTGATTCTGTGTGTCTCTGGAAAGGGTTTCATAATGGTTAGCTAGAAGTCCGGTTGGCTCGAAGTGCTAGTAGGTGTAGTAGCACGGGGAAATGGATTGGCCAAATTGTAATTGTTCAGTGACCAATCAAGTTGATTTTTCTTCTTATCAGTGGAAAACCTTCGGCAAATTTCATTCTAATGGCCAAATTGCAACTGTTCAGTGACCAATCAGCTGATTTTTCTTCATATCAGTGGGAAATCTTGATTAAAATTCATTCCTAATGGCTGACAGAATACAAACTGAAGTTGGCTGACCTTCTATTGCATTGAGTAAAAGCCTCACATAACTGCATGCCTAAAATGTAGGTGAATCAAAGCAGTAGTACTACAGGCTTCCAAATAAAATGTAAAACTTTTTAGCCATCTGTAGCGAGTTTTGTCTATGATTCAACGTGAAAGAGTTTTTGAAAACCAAGATCCATGCTTATCCACTTTGCCAACTATTAGTTTTGATTGTAGAACTTAAAAGTATCTTGTCTATCTTAACAGTGTAGATTACTTTTAGGAAGCTGAGTTCTGAAATTGCACGGAATGTGTCTTGTTTTGATTATCTAATAATACTAGGAAGCTGAGTTCTGCAGTAACGGTGCAACTCTAACTTAGTAGCTTCTAACAATCAAATGGGATTTTAATTTGCTTTACAGGATAAAAGATTGTCAGATGGCATGTTTTTTCTTGAGCTTCTTAGTGCAGTGCAGCCAAGAGTAGTTAATTGGAGCCTTGTTACGAAAGGAATAAGCGGTATGTACTTCCCTAATTTATCATAACACAAATAAACTAGTTGTATGAAAAGTTGAAAGTTTTCTCAAACTCACTGCTATCTTGTCTCACCTTGTTTTCTATGGTTGCACATGTATATAGTAGTCAATCAATTACAGGATACAGTTGCGTATGATAAAAACTTAATATATTTATTAACTGTATGTTGCGCGCTACCAGGAGTTTTACTTGATAGTTTACATTTTGTCTCATTGTTCTATCTTCTGGGACAGTATGAGAAGGTGACTGAGCATCATATACTTCATATAAGGATTTGAAAAGTTATAAGTAATGTGACCTTGGTTCTTAAAGCAATTGAGCTATGGTAGTGTTAATACTTGATCTCGAACCCCCTTCAGTCTCGAACTGGAAAATGGCATAGCTGTAGTGTTTAGGGTATTTAAAAAGCAATAGTGGTAATGTTCTGGGCCTTTGGCAATTGGCTATTATGACTTGAATATGTAGAAGAAATTAGGAAATATTACCCTAAATAAACATGAATTACTGCTCATGGAATATCTGAAAACATCACATGAAATATTACCCTAAATAAGTATGAGAAGGTGACTGAGCATCATATACTTCATATAAGGATTTGAATAAGTTATAAGTAATGTGACCTTGGTTCTTAAAGCAATTGAGCTATGGTAGTGTTAATACTTGATCTCGAACCCCCTTCAGTCTCGAACTGGAAAATGGCATAGCTGTAGTGTTTAGGGTATTTAAAAAGCAATAGTGGTAATGTTCTGGGCCTTTGGCAATTGGCTATTATGACTTGAATATGTAGAAGAAATTAGGAAATATTACCCTAAATAAACATGAATTACTGCTCATGGAATATCTGAAAACATCACATGAAATATTACCCTAAATAAGTATGAGAAGGTGACTGAGCATCATATACTTCATATAAGGATTTGAATAAGTTATAAGTAATGTGACCTTGGTTCTTAAAGCAATTGAGCTATGGTAGTGTTAATACTTGATCTCGAACCCCCTTCAGTCTCGAACTGGAAAATGGCATAGCTGTAGTGTTTAGGGTATTTAAAAAGCAATAGTGGTAATGTTCTGGGCCTTTGGCAATTGGCTATTATGACTTGAATATGTAGAAGAAATTAGGAAATATTACCCTAAATAAACATGAATTACTGCTCATGGAATATCTGAAAACATCACATGAAATATGACAATAGATCATTGTTGGTGGGTAATTTCTGTGATCCTGTGATTGTTTGTAATTGTATGTGCATTATTCTGCTTTGGCCCAAATGCATGCTGAATGTTATGTTAACTATGACATTTTTAGATGAGGAGAAAAAGATGAATGCCTCCTATATCATCAGTATCGCGAGGAAACTTGGTTGTTCTATATTTTTGCTTGCTGAGGACATCACCGAGGTGCACATTCTTTATCTCATGTTGCGTACAGGATTGTTGTCGCCTAAATGTTCATCACTAAAGGAGTACTTAATAAAATTACATGTGTGTATGTTTACAGGTCAACCAGAAAATGATCCTCACTTTAACAGCAAGCATAATGTATTGGTTCTTGAATCAACCTGTAGACGATAAATCATCCAGTTCGTCGGACAGTGAGAATGGAAGTCAATCAGAAACTTCAAACTCGACCCTAGATGATGCTGCATCCGAATCATCATTAGAGTAGATTTGGCGTATAAAGTATAAATGTTCATCATGTATGTAACTATGTATATGGGAACTTTGACTGAAGTTCCTTCATGATTTTTTAAAATTTTATTTTTTTGCTTTCTTTATGATTTGTTTGCAAGAGAATAGTAAGGAGTGAGTGTTCCTAAGAAGCCAATTTTCGAGAAAAAATTTACATGTGTATAGCTAGCAACTTTGTTATGTAATTCATGATATGATACTTCCAAGCACACACAATTATAAATTACAAAAGGACAATTTCAATTTGAGCCATTATTTTCATTAATTTTGCTTTGAACTTTTATGTTTTGTATATTACAATAAAAATTACTTCGTATTATCATGCAATGGCTCCAATATTCTTTTAAATTCTTTATATAAGGACTCAATTAACATACTTTCATCAATTCATTAATTCTAATTTTCTTTTGGACTTGAAAGAATTAAAATGAACTTTCTTCGAAGTGCATAGATCCTTATCGCCAAAAGTTTAAAATCATAATAGTGCCTTAATTCTTGAATGTACAAAAGTATATTTATTTCTTTTTCAAAACTATATCTAAAAAACTGATCACATATGCTACATATCTATCTCAATGACATTTTTTATCTCTCATCAAACTATTTATGTATATATATAATACGATCTCCGTAATTTTTTACCTGCAACAAAGGAATATTTTATATCTCATAAATAATACCCCTTTGTTACAAGTAAAAGATTACGGAGGTAGTAATTTTTTAAATTTAATTTTTGCATTTTCTTATATATATAAGTAAGATAGTACTTTTGTATATATGTATACTATATGTAGATAATACTTGCTTTTTGAAAGGAAGAAAACAATTTAGAGATTGAAATTGAGTGTAGGGTATCTTAAGATCACCCACAACGCTTGTGACTATGTGAGAAATACAAGGCAAAAACAAGACGATGCCCAGAATAACCTTCCAAGGTTGTAATTCACAATTTATAGGGGTCTCAGGGTCCCGGAAATAAAATGTCCAAAATCTTGACATGGAGTCGATAAGGTCAAAAATAGGGTCCTTGAAAAGTTATTCGGGGTTCAAAAGGGCATGAGCGTTGCTCGAAAGAAAGACTAATGTGTTCCCATTTCGGATATTCACTCTAAAAGGAACAAAACCAGTTCTTAGAGGTTGGAATCATATGTGAGTTGTTCTAGGATCACCTACAATACATGGGATAAATACAAGGCAAAGAAAGACGGGGCATGAGATAACCTCTCACCTGAACTTGAAGGCTATATTCACACTTTTCGAGGGTCTTAGAGTCCCAAAAATATAATGTCCAACATTTTCACATAAGGTCCATTGGGTCAAAACAGAGTCCTTTGAGAGATACTCGGGGTTTAAAAGGTCATATGATGATACTAGAAGCACAAAAACCTGTGTTCCTACTTGGAATATTCACCCTAAAGGGAATATACTTAGTTTTTTAGACTAAAATCGAACGTAGGGCATTCTATTCAACAAGTGGGAAAATTACAGGGCAAAGACAAGATGGGCCCAAGACAGGCCTTTGAAAGTTGAGAACGAAGGTTATAATTCACACGTTTCTGGATTTTGAGGTCCCGAAAATAATATGTTTGAAAGTTTCACATAGATTTAGTTGGGTCAAAACAGGGTGCTTGAAAAGTAACTCGGGGTTCAAAAGGTCATACGAAATTACCAAGAGCACAAGAAAGAGTAATGTGTTCCTACTTCAGATATCCTCTTAAAGGGAACACAATTGAGTTTTAGAGGCCAAAACCGAGCGTGAGGTGTCATGAGATCACCTACAACATGTGAGAGAAGTACAAGGATAAAACAAGGCGGATCCTGTGACAACCCTCTTAGAGCCGGTCCTTTTAAAAAAGTAACATGGGCTCCCTTAGGAGTCAAAATAGGATCTTGAAAAGTTACCCACGGATTCAAAAAATCATAAGATGTTGTCGGAGTGCAAGAAAAACCAATATATCTCTACTTGAAAATCGACTATAAAAAATTTTAAAGATTGAAATACATGGAAGAAATACAAGACGGGTTCGGGACAACCTTTAGAAAGCCAAAACGTGTGCCAAGATTCAATTCAATAATTTTTTTGGTATATAGGAATTCATTTTAATAATGAATAATGTACTACGTACTTATTTTTTGTAATTTTATTGGGGGGTTTTTAATGGAATATTAAACAAAACTTATTTTATTGATTAAAATCAATCTCCATGCATTATTCATATTATTACTGAGCTCTTTATAACAAAATTCCAAATTGGGCCATGATTCTGTGAAGGAGATCTTGCCTAAGTTATAGATCGTCCAACGGCCCAAGATTTAGAAGTTACAGATTTACTACCTACATTAATAAAAGGCCACAAATCCCTCACTAACAGATGTTGTTTGTATTACTGTATACATAACTCAATTTAATCCAATCCTATTAAATAATCTCCTCGGATCCTCCGAATAAAAGAATTAAAAGAAATTAAAAATAAATAAAAATAAAGTACTCCACAATCCACATAGTCTATAGCCCATGACTTTCCTCATCTCTTATTGTTGGTGTACTTATTTTGGTGCAACTGATTGTACCTAATTGTTTCATTTTTTGGTCATTTAAAAACTTTTTTTTGGTTCATTTTGAGAATTTGGAATATTGGAGCAAATTCACCAAATATATTACTCCCTCAGTCTTTTTTTACTTGTTACATTGGACCAAAAAAGCTCTCACAATTTTTGGGTCAATGTAGCAAGTAAAAAAAGACCGAGGGAGTAACAGAATATTTAAATAAGTTAGGAGGTTTCACCTAGAGTTTAATACATATGGTCGTTGGGTGGACACTGCACAGTCTCGATAAGACCTGTTCATTTCAGCTTAATTTTAGTTCATTTCAATTGCTCTAATTATTTTAATTCATTTGTTTTCAGTAAATATGAACATGTCCGTATTGACATCTAAAGAGGCAGATATGAATGAATGTTAAAATATAAAATTCATGTGGCGGTTAACCAACAACCCATAGAAAAATGATACAAATATTAATAAGATACAAATAGAATTTACTCTCATATAAGTCATATTTCACCAACAACGCTTGGACTCAACTAATATTCTTGTTCTCTTTTATTGATGGAAAGGCGGTAGGACGGAGGCATGTAATTTTCACTACAAACTAATTAATCTAGTCAAACCTTATAATTAAATCCCTAACCATGATTAGAATATTAATCAAAAGCAAGCTAATGTTATTAGTACATTGTTAATTGATTGATTACCAATAAAAGCTGATTAACACCCCAATCAACATTAGACGTGGGTTGAAAAGTAATTATCCACCCCACACAAGCCCGTCCCCACCCCAATAAAATGTATGATGCAATATTTTGTTTTGACATCAAAATAGAGACTTATATAAACCATATAATATATGGAATAGCAAAATAATACATATATATGTTCAAGAGGAAAACATTGAAATTAAATATGGTACAAGGGAACGAGGGAATGTATAAAGATGTGTTATGTATAAGAGATTTTTTTGATAATATTATATTAGGGTCGGTAGATTTTTTAAACTTACTCCGTACTACTTATTATTACAAATTAAAGTATAATTATTCTAGATTCAATTTGACTCAATTCATCAAGCTCTTCTAGCTACCTTGATCCCTATAACAAAAATTTATACTTTTGTTGATCAATTTGTAATTCTTCACTAAAAAGTGAAAAAGAAGGTAAAAATTATATCATAAGCTATAAATAAAGTTAATCGTCGAAGGTTAGTTATTTTTTTCTTTTTTATTTTTACCATGGAAGGATTAGTGCTTAGTCATTTAATGCTGAGTCATGTACACAACATCCAAAAGAAATTAAAAGTGGTCCTAGCAAAAGATGCAAAGACATGTGGTGTTGCTTACTAAATAGTTAAGCATAATTATGAGTGTGGTTAAAGAGTCTAATTGATAATTTGTATAAGAGTAGCTAGCTAATAAAGGTTTATATGTGTGTTTATGTGTGTGAACCTTGGGCAATATATTGACCCTACCATGTTCTTCTTTGACGGTTGTGGGTCTTTTCCTTTGAAAAGAAAAGTCCTCTCGAATCCATGCGTGTGTTGTTGACATTGTATTGCATGTTGGTTGTTTTCAGTTTTGTAGGTATGCTATTGGTCCAATTGTTGTATGCATGTTTCATTGCCACAATTTCTTAAGATTTATTAAGATGAGAAATGAAGGGACTAAGGGAGGTGAGCTAGTGAAAAATATATCTCCTAAGAAAAAAGAAAGCCATAAATCAATGTAAAAAGTCCTATAAAATTAATGGAGTGTTTATTTCACTATATTGTAATATAAAAGAGGCCCAGAGAGCAACAAAGCACACTATAGTATAATACAACGAAATATAATGCATATGTATATGTATAAGTGATAGAGTATATAAACTATTCCTGGGCCTCAACTATCAATTTAAGCTTTTGGTTAAGATGATCCTCTAATATGGTATCAGCGCCAGCGTGACATACAGGTTACGGGTTCTCCCCTAACCCGTGTGAGGGGGTGTGATAGAGTATATAAACTATTCTTGGACATCAACTATCAGCTTAAATTTTTGGTTGAGATAGTTCTCTAATAATAATTCGAACTCTAATTTTGAAGCACTGAGTTAAAGTTAAGTTCCCATTCACAAACTTAGCTCTTCAATCACAAGTTGAACTACTATTTCTTTGAGGCTCAATTATAAATGAATAATAACGTTCGGAGACCGGAGTAATACTGCAATAGTCTTCCATCACCCCTGTAGCGTTTAAAGCTAGCTAGCTAGCTAGCTAGTATACTATACGTAGCACATGGCACAAATGCACAATTGCCTGCAACTTAGCTTAATAATTGATCTATAAAAATGCATGGACAGGGTATATATAGCATAATAGTATATAGAATAGACCAACCAAACACATCTTACCACTATTTCCAAATTATAGGTTCCTTACCGACTAACATCAACATCAGAAACCCTTATATTGTATTCGTAATTTTTATTGAAATGCATTATTTTCAATTATTTATTGTCATTTTAATATACAGTTAGTAAAATTCAATTCAATTCAATCTCTAATTCTCCATTCACCACCAACATATATAGCATGCACCAATGCACGATGCACCACGAGTCCACGACTATTTCAATTTTGCTTCCTCTATAGTTTTTGGTACGGTACTAGCCTGTTAGAAAGCTACAAGAACTTTAATGAGAACCAATCTCACGATTATATGATATATTACGAGAAAATGTTTAACCTGTTGAATTATTCCTCAGTAATAATATCTCTCCCTCTATAGTAGTTATACTAATTTTTTTAAAAATTAATTTGTTGTCCACAATTTATTTTTAAAATTTATTTTATCTATGCCTATATATGTCATATGGTTTACTACAATTAAAGTTTATGTCATCGATATGGTTAACTACATATCTCTATAATGCAACTAGACAAGAGGAATTTAATGATGGCCATAATTTTTGTAAGTGGTAATAATAATGTAAAGAAATTCTAGTGGCATAATGATTCTTGGAAACTGTTGTCAACTTCACTTGTGAGTTAGTTGTCACATATCGGAGTAAGAGGGGATGTTGAATTAGTTTATAAGCTTGAGAGTTACTCCTCCTATTGCCAATTGGTTTTAGGATGGAACCAATCTTAGCTTATAGACTGGTTTGACTCTCCTCCTCCTTGTTAAAAAAAAAACAAGATAAGGAGATTAATTAATTTTAGTTGTAGGTAGTTGGTACGGAATATATATATATATATATTACAAGGTTAAATAATAAAGGAGACAAATCCAATGAGCATGTAGAATGTTTCTCCAACATGCCTAGCTTGCAAAGTTAGCTGTGCCTTCTTCATTAGTTTTTTACATACTTAAATTTTTATATGATTTTTTTTCAGTCTTACACTCTAATTAAGTAGGAATAACTAACAAATTAAACTATAATTTAGTTAATTATTTGAATAGTATGCTTTAATTAGCTAACATATACAGTACATCATTTGTATTGGACCATATACAAACAATTATTTTTGGATATTGTCGTGGACCATACATAAAGTCATATACATGCAACTTGGAAATTAATCAGAGCATAAGAGCTGTACTTATGCACGTATATTAATAATTATTGATCAATTACATTCATGCATGCGTGCATCTCAATTGTTCCGCAAAATATTCAGTACATATTTGGCCAACAACATTTTAATTAGAGAGTTTTTATAAAGAACAAACCAGGGATATCAATATGGCGTACTTTATTTGAATTTTTTTAAACGACCTATTATATATTATTTATATACTTCATATGTAAAGTTTTAATTTAATTTATATACTTCGTATGTAAAGTATTAATTTAATTTATTACCATTCAGAAGAATATTTCTTACTTGTTTATCTAATACGATTTAGTATTACAGAATATGTAATTTGTATTAGGACTCTGTCGTCCGTACTAAATATCGAATAGCTAATTAGCATAATTTTTATTTTAAAATCCTCATCAGTTACGTTGCTCAATTAGTTTCATAAGAAAGTGACATTAAATTGTTTATAAGTTAATTGTACGTAGGAGGTTAGATTATGGTTGAACTATAGTTTTCGCAAGCAGTATGTATGTGAGTGTATGTCCCTCAGCACAGCTCCTTTATTCAGCTCTAATAATCTCTCTAATATTGATTTAAAAATAATTAATTAGTCATTGTAATCAAATTAGTCAACATCAAATCATCTTTTTCTTTAAGTCAAATCATGATCAGCTGATTAAGTCAATAACACATGTGCAATTGTAGTCTGTTCGGTCCAAAATAGGAGACAGGAAAATTAATCAAATATTAATTTAGCAACCTTTTCATATAATTGCTTGTGATTAATTAGGACTTACACTTGAACATATCCACGTATGTATCCTAATTAAGAGTACTTTAGTACAATAATAACACAATATCAAATTACGCTATAAAAATGTTTTTTCTCCTACGTGAGGGAGTTAGAACTTAGAACTTAATAAGCTAAGCATTGATAAAATTTTCTTTGACAAGAACACATCTTAATTGTTGTATTACTTATATCACTTATTATATGACCACCGTTTAGTTACAATAATCTTTCCACATCAATTAAACAAATTAGTGAGAATGAGGGGTAGCTCAAGTGGTAAAAGCTTCTCTCTCAGTTTCAATCGATCCTGGGATCGATTCTCATCCCCGCCCTTGTAGCTCCCTAGCACCAAAAAAAAAAATTAAACAAGTTAGTGTCATACTATCGTGCAATACTTGGGCCCTATAATTTTGATCAAATTTAAGTTTGTCTCAATCTAGTTCAACTAGCTCGATTTTATGGTAGGAGCGACGAAAAAAAAGTCAAAAAAATCAAATATCCTATAATCCCGTTCACACGTGAGATACATATAGGTAGGTTTCCATAAATTACAAGGTAAAAAGGTGATGAACTGATGAAATAACCTTTTAATTAACGAACCAAAAGGACATCCTATAATTGACACATCTGTAGTTGCCTTATACAGGGAAGAAATGACACCATTTTCTGAAGGAAGAAATAACAACAACGAGTCTATAAAAATAGTCGTCCACTCAATCGTTCACGGTCTAGATTAAGTAAGCATTGCATTGCATTGCATATTTGCATGTAGCAACTAGCAAGGATGGTAATAAGGGTTAAGGCGTTGTATAAAACATGGGCAAAAGTGGACTATTTGGCAAAGAAGCTTTATTACCAATAATTATGGGTTTCACTAACGGAAATTTGTCCTCACTTTCGTTGCCGACTTATATTTGGTCCATTATTTGCACTATACTTATCTTTATTTGTTTTTTTTTTTATTTGTTCTTATTACTTCTTATCAAACATCAATCGGCTATTGTTGAACCCGGGCATGTGATTTACACTAGTGAGTTGTCCCATATCGGAAAAAGAGAAGTTTAACTAGTTTATAGGCCTATGAATTACTCCTCCTATTACCAATTGGTTTTAGGATGGAACTTCCTTGGACTTGTGGACCGGTTTGACTCTCCTCCTCCTTGTTGGGTTACCCAGGCCCATTTATCTTTAACATGAAATTTAACAGCGATTTATAATGACCAACATAATATTCAATCTTTTTAATATTATAAAATCCGAGACTATAACTTATGATGTATGTGTGTGGGATATATAGCTCGAAATGAAAGTGGATTTAGTTATGTTATAAAATCAATAAATCTATATCAATGATTTATCAAGGCCATTGAGCTAGGATCATAAATTTTTATTAAACTACACTGAAAACTCATTCTCATTACCATTATTTATAACAAACTACCAAACTGGCGCGCTAGCTAGGGTTTGCTTGATGCTTTTTCTAAATTCATGATGTACTATATATAGGAGATCGACCCCTCCAAGCCTACAAGGTCATTTAACTTATTGGTGTTCATCATCCCATGTGCCTCAAAATATAGAATATTGTAGACCTTGATAATTAATCATTAAGCGAAGGTTCCATGCATATATCAATTCAAGTACGTACTCAGCACCATGTATGCCCTAGGGAGAGCCTTCTTCCACAAGGCTTTATCTTCAAAGATATGATTCTCCATTGTACTTTAATAATATTTTTTTCTTGTAATCTTATCACTAATTATGACAACCACTTAACTATTGAGCAGCTAGCTCTACAGCTTTCTTCGTCACATAAAACACAACACTTTAGCTTGCTTAAGGGCTTCTTTACTTCAGCTGAAGTGAAATGAAAGTTTTTTATGAAAGATTAATGAGTAGCAAAATAAGAGAATAGCTGAACTGAATTGAACTGGTTTTAAGCTGAAGTAAACAGGTCCTAACCCTTGATGCTCAACTATGGACAATGCGCGCAAATGTACATATTACATGTGTCAGTACTAATTATATTTAAGGTATCCGAATATTTACATTATATTAGCTTAACTTCGTTAGTTATGAATTGATCATTTTACTTAGCAATGCTTTGCTGATATATAGTATATTCTTTTGATCAACTACTTAATGATTAACCAATGTCATATAATATATACACTTAAAGAATTATATAAAATCTTTACCTATTACAAATAACAATAGCCAAATTATACACCTAAGTAAGCTAGCTAAACATATTTTTTGATCTTTCACACAATTACAAAACCAACACCCTGGCTTTCGGTACAATTGTGATACTATATATATAGTAAAATAATGCACCTACCATACATTGTCACCAAAAGAAAAAGGTGAATATTGAATTTTGACCTTTATTTATCCTTAACTAATGTAGAAATCCATATAACCTATATGAAAAAGGTACCAATAAAAACAATACTTCTATAATATCTTTTAAATACACTCTTAATTAGTTGTTAACAATNGCGATTTATAATGACCAACATAATATTCAATCTTTTTAATATTATAAAATCCGAGACTATAACTTATGATGTATGTGTGTGGGATATATAGCTCGAAATGAAAGTGGATTTAGTTATGTTATAAAATCAATAAATCTATATCAATGATTTATCAAGGCCATTGAGCTAGGATCATAAATTTTTATTAAACTACACTGAAAACTCATTCTCATTACCATTATTTATAACAAACTACCAAACTGGCGCGCTAGCTAGGGTTTGCTTGATGCTTTTTCTAAATTCATGATGTACTATATATAGGAGATCGACCCCTCCAAGCCTACAAGGTCATTTAACTTATTGGTGTTCATCATCCCATGTGCCTCAAAATATAGAATATTGTAGACCTTGATAATTAATCATTAAGCGAAGGTTCCATGCATATATCAATTCAAGTACGTACTCAGCACCATGTATGCCCTAGGGAGAGCCTTCTTCCACAAGGCTTTATCTTCAAAGATATGATTCTCCATTGTACTTTAATAATATTTTTTTCTTGTAATCTTATCACTAATTATGACAACCACTTAACTATTGAGCAGCTAGCTCTACAGCTTTCTTCGTCACATAAAACACAACACTTTAGCTTGCTTAAGGGCTTCTTTACTTCAGCTGAAGTGAAATGAAAGTTTTTTATGAAAGATTAATGAGTAGCAAAATAAGAGAATAGCTGAACTGAATTGAACTGGTTTTAAGCTGAAGTAAACAGGTCCTAACCCTTGATGCTCAACTATGGACAATGCGCGCAAATGTACATATTACATGTGTCAGTACTAATTATATTTAAGGTATCCGAATATTTACATTATATTAGCTTAACTTCGTTAGTTATGAATTGATCATTTTACTTAGCAATGCTTTGCTGATATATAGTATATTCTTTTGATCAACTACTTAATGATTAACCAATGTCATATAATATATACACTTAAAGAATTATATAAAATCTTTACCTATTACAAATAACAATAGCCAAATTATACACCTAAGTAAGCTAGCTAAACATATTTTTTGATCTTTCACACAATTACAAAACCAACACCCTGGCTTTCGGTACAATTGTGATACTATATATATAGTAAAATAATGCACCTACCATACATTGTCACCAAAAGAAAAAGGTGAATATTGAATTTTGACCTTTATTTATCCTTAACTAATGTAGAAATCCATATAACCTATATGAAAAAGGTACCAATAAAAACAATACTTCTATAATATCTTTTAAATACACTCTTAATTAGTTGTTAACAATTAGCTTAATAAGTGGGACATATTAATATAGGATTGAAATGATAGATAGGCTTAACACATGAACTCCAAAATAAAAAAGTTTACTTGTAATTAAAAAAAAAATTCTTGAATGAGGTCTAGAGCTTATATGTACAAATGAAGTTGGAATAATATTAATTTATACGATTTTCCAAATGAAATGAAGTACTTGTAAATAATATTTGTACCTTTGAAAGATACTATTATATATAAGGACGATTTTCTTGTAGAACTCAATCCTACAAAATATATAGTACAGATCTTTGGACCATATAAACATAATTTGGATTATTACTTATTATATACAGGTATTGAAAACAAATAAATAACTACATTTTATTTGAATCCACTTAAAATTTTTAGAATAATTGTTTTCTTTTTAAATCTATCGCCTCAACCAATCATTTAATTTCCACAAGAAATGAACAAATTAATTAAAAAGATGGGCAACCCCTCCATGTGATGTTGAGTATCTTACGCTTCCATCACCAGGCATGAACACCATTAATACTACTCCGTACAACTACGTTACTACCTTCTTATAAATAATTTCATATGGGAGTTACTTTTGGTGGTTAATTAATTAATTGTACTGTTGACTGATTTTAGTTGGATCATATATATATATATATATTATATACTACTAGTTCCTTTTATTATCCGTTTACTTAATTATTACTCTATGAAAATATTGTTAGGGTATTGAGTCATTGACTAAACTGTTATTTAGAATGTATACATTAAAATAAACAAATCTCATACTTTGTATGTACAAATTCGATTTCAATTTGAGCAAGGTGATCAATTTATAGTAGATTATTATTAGCTCCAACTTTAGACTAAGGTTTGGTAATTGTAATTAAGCCCACAAATTAAAGTGATGACTAATTACAACAAATCATTCAGACATGTGTGCATAGAACTGACTTGATCAGTACATATACAGAGTACTTGTTAGCTTGTTAAGCAATGACCAAATAATGTTAGAAGATATAGATTCATTTTTTCTTTAAAATATAAGTTTTTGGTATATCATATACACAACTACGTACTAATTACTTTGTTCATTCTATTGAATCTTTAGTTATTTATAGGTAGAAATATTTAGCATGAATTTAGTCACTATAGTCTTTAACTCGTATAAATTTAACCTATATATTAAAACAATAATTTTGAAAATGTATTTATTGGAACTAAGTCAACAAGTTAAAAACCTAGCTATTGCAAACCAATATTCGATTTTTTTATGCATCTTTGAAACAACAGGATCACTCCAATGGAAAATACATATGGTGGTGTTTTATACACGAATAGAAGCACCCCTTCTTTCAAATAAGACGACAAACATTTTTAAAAGAGAGAAAACTATATGGGTAAAGTACTAAGAAAGAATAGTGATGGGACAAATTTTGGGTAAGCAAAACTGGGGGCCCACTTAGTACTCCTAGTGGGTAATGAAACCATGTGCAATCATATGGTAGTTGGCCCGTCTTAGGCCCACCTTTTACTCACTTTTTTCTTCGTCTCCCCAAACTCTCCTTTTCAATTTCAAGCTTTGAACTTTATGCTTAGCTACTTACTATCAACGACAAACTATCAACACATGACATCTCTATGTTATCTAGCTCTCTCTTTCATATATATTTTTCTGTTAGGGTTGTTCATTTGTTTAATTTCTAATGGAGCATATTAATACTACTAATTTCCTAGTGGGGATACGATCGAATATATGATCGATAATTCAAGTGAGTGTATAGTAGATCCATCCAAATTCGATGTTTAATTAGTTCGGGACCAATGCATTGTAGGTAAAACATCTACTATCATGTATTCATGTTGATGTCAATTTGTATTTGTATTTTGGTAGAAGTCGTGTTTTAAAGGTAAGTTTTTAATAGAATTTTTGTGTGGCTAGTCAACCAAATCGCTAAGTTATCAAACAAAGTATGTAAGTTTCATTTAAATCATTAAAAAAAAATTATGATAAAGATTAAGATTCTAATCCAGTCGGTAATTGCAATAGTTTAATATATTTTTATAGATCGATCTAATATTATGAATCTACCTGTGAATTTTTTTAAATGTATCTCCATTTATAGTTAATTTAATCTAACACTGGACAGCTTAACATGAATTCTCATTTGATCTCCGAAAATTTTACCTCCCTTATTAATAGACTAATCAAATATCGTCCTTGACCCCATAAAACATATATTTAATTGAAGGAGTAGATTTTTTAAAGGAAGTTGAATTGATTCTCAAGCTAAGTGGAGCTTCCATCCCCCAATATACTCTAACCACAACCTCCCATTTCTCATCTCTATTTATAAAAATCATTTTCTTGCATCTTTCATTCTATTCACATGTTTGTTCCACCCCCTCCAACCAAATAATTGGTCCTCTACTCCCAACTATATTTTTCTTATTTTTGAAGTCCTATTATATAAGGAAGTTAATTTGGAATATAAGTACAAATTTGTGTCAGAATTGAAATCTCCTTTTGTCTTTCTGACAAGAGGACCCTTTTTATAATTTGTTAGAAAAGAAAAAAAACTACAAACATATAATCTATCTTCTCTCAAATTCTTCTTTTTGATCCATTTATACTCATTCTCCCAAACAAGCAGTCTTATCCAATTCTCATCAAAA
The DNA here is from genome assembly GCA_016808085.1 of Suaeda aralocaspica. Lineage (NCBI taxonomy): Eukaryota > Viridiplantae > Streptophyta > Magnoliopsida > Caryophyllales > Amaranthaceae > Suaeda > Suaeda aralocaspica. Next base: position 132,481 of record PYUH01000017.1, on the reverse strand, counting down.
CCCTAAAAAGGAAAGTATATAATGAATCCTCATCATAATAACCAACGTCCTATGATGTCCTTAAACCTTAGGTCATTAAGAACAAGGTTTGCCCTACGTTTTCTTAGAGCCCTAAAGAAAATCCACCTCCAAGAAAAAAGTTGTGATTTTGTGGGGACTAATGATGATAATAATTATCACAAGTACTACAAGGTTAAGGTGGCTGCGGATGCATCATTGGCAGCCGCGGTTGGTCCACAACGGGCCTGGAGTCGGGCCATGTTATCTAGGGCCCGACTTGGCTGGCGTCGTCGTGCACAAAGTAGGAGAGAAAGTATTGCAAGTAGGAGAAGAAAGCGGTTGCACGGTCCCGCTTGTGAGAGTCAGGGTCAAACCCAAGAGCTAAGAAGTTTGGTGCCAGGTGGCGACGCCATGGATATGCAAAAATTGTTAGATGAGACTGCTCATTATATTAAGTGTCTTACTACTCAGGTAAATGTCATGAGAAGTATTGTTAATAGTTGTTCTACTAGCTGATAAAAATAATCAATTTCTTAAGTTGATAAGTATGTAATCCTATAATTATTTAAAATGGATTAATGAAATGAGAAATAATAAGATAAGGTTTGAATTGAAGAGTATGGTGAAGTTGTTGAATTGCCGGAATTGGTCAGGTAGTACGTGATTAAAGATAAAATTATTATTAATTACATAAGCTGTAACATATGTATGTTGTTATGTAGATTATATTCATATATAATACATTTCATATATAAGGGTATATAGTTTGATAATTGAACTGTACATTAGAGGTAAAAATTTGATGGTTTTATTTACCTTTTTTTTTTTTTTTTTTTTAATTTTTTTTTTTTTT